>PVKM010006286.1:0-44791 GCA_004027735.1 Carollia perspicillata
GGTAACCTCACTTTTTCTTTTTGGCGAGGTCTTTATGTTTTAAAAATGTGTAAGTGGGTTATGGCATCCATTTTGTGAGTCATTTACAAAAGTTTGCACCATTACCTCTTGTCACACTGAAGAGATAGGGCATAATTTTCATTTTGTCAGCAAGTCTCAGTGTGACAGGCAAGTGCCTGCCTGGCGTACGCAGCGGTGTTCTCTGATGGATCGCAGGTCCCGCGTGAGAGCTCGCAGCGTGCTCATTAAAATCCCAGCAACCGAGAAAGCAGAATAAATTGCCACCAAGTATTTGACTGTGACATTTATATGTATTTCTTCCTGACGTGCCCATGGGCATGTCAGTATAAATTGTCCATGAGGATCACAGTTACAGCTTTATGGACCGAAGTTAGAGACCCAGCCTCTCACTCGGCTAAATGGTGAAGAACATAGTGAAATCGCTCACGTGTTGCTGTATGTTTCTGTTATGATATGTTCTAGGCAAATTCCCAAACCCCAAGTGTTTGGGAATTTGAAACAACAAATGAAAAAGTGTCATCCAGTGATTTCCAAAGGTGACAGGTATGAAGCTCCCAGCCCTGGTGCCATTACACAGGCAATGAAAGTATCTACCTTTCAGGAACATTGTGAGGATTAGTGAAGGCCCCTAGCCCAGTGCCCGGGATACATGAGAGGCTTGATAGACACAAGATCTGTCCAGAAGGTACCCAGCCATGTACTATGAAAAATAGAGACGTTTGCTGAAGATACAAGATACAAGAAACATTGTACATAGGACAGTGACACCCCAGACCCCTTCAAAGTAGACTGCTAGTCACTAGTTGCCTATAGCTGCAGCCTTCTGAATCATCCGAATAGTTTCCATGGAGGAATGTCCAAGCTTACTGCGAAATTTGACACAGATTTGTTGTTCTACTCACACTCGGTCATTTTGAATGCGACAGCCACACAGGACACATGCTCACTGAACAGTGCCTACCACCCCCACTGACGAGTACAGTGAAGTTGTCATTGTTCACACATGTGCATTCCAGTCCACTCTCCTTGGCTGCCAGGTTACACTGAGGTTTTGGAAATCATTCTTGTTATATTAACGATGGCTGGACTTTTTCCAGACAGACTTCGTATTTAAAGTTTCCTTCTCTCATAGCATTGCCCCTTTTTTCCTTTGCCACACAACCACAAGTGGATATCAGCAATAACCACTCCAAACACCCAGAGGGCAAGTTTGGAGCAACCGAGGAAGAATTCAGGGGGAGGTGGGACTTGATCTAGTCTGAAGGAACTTGGAACATAAACCAAGGTTGGGGGAGATGTGGCGAGTATCCTAGGCAAGTGGACCTGCAGGAGCGAGGAGCAGCAGCGCTCGCCTGGAGCTTCTGAGGTCCCACGGAGGAACGGCTGGGGTTGGGGGCTGATTGTAGAGAGCTTTGACGTGCTGTGCCCCAAAGACTGTGGACTTCGTCTTCTAGGCATGGGGGACGTTGGTGAGTGATTTTACTTGCTAGAATAATGGCAACATTTATAGAGAAAAGTATGTCTAGAGGGGAACAGGTTTCAGAGATAAGATGATTTATTTTTAGACCAATGGAGATTTTAAGAGAAGAGGGAGGCACAGAAGTGTAGAAGGAAGGTTATGGCTGTGTATATCACAGGTGTAGTGTTGGTGAGCTTTCAGGGAAATAGACAGAGATGGAGAGAGGAGGAGGGGAACCAGTAAAAGGCAGCGTAAGAGAATGGTCACGGAGGGAATAGGAGAGAATGACAGGAAGATTGTCACATTTGGTGGGGGAGGACTGACTGTTTACTCATCTGCTCCTAGATTTCATTACTTGATGGTGCTTAACAGGTTTTAACTCACTTAATTTTTCTAACAACCTAGTGCCTTACTATTGCCAAATTCCAGAACAGAAAAAAAAGTATTGGTTATTAAATTAGGCTGCATAATTTTTAAGTGGCAAAGTTGGATTCGAACCAAGCATTATCTGACTTCAAGCTCTGCTTTTATGATTACATCCCTAAGGTAAGAGTTCACAGAGGAAAGTTTCAAACCATCCTGAGAAGATACACAAAGAAAATTAGACCACTCTGTTGGCTTTGGTAGTCAGATGCTTGGTGAAGTTTGAGAAAGAAGTTCAGCTGAAAGCTGAAAGGATTCACTGCAGGGAAGGAAGGAGTCGCCCATGGTGAGAAGTCAGAGGCGGGGCATGTATTTCCGGGAGAAACTGGGCAGTGTCAAAGAGAAATATGAGGGGAGACCTTCAGTGTCTGGGGCCAGAGGAGGTTTTGGGGTATTTTTGCCACTTGGGATGAACTTTTTTGAGAAGATGGTTAAGAGGAAGCTTCTGGAGCTTGGCTGGGCTGTGTTTTATGTTGGAGCAAAAAAATGAACTCTGCAAAGCACAGAGGGAGAAAGAGAAAGGGCTGGTAGGGCACTTCCCAGCGAGGGGATTGCATGGCAAGACACAGTGGCTGCGGCTCAAAAGAGTCTGAGGACGAGATGTGTGTCATGGAGACATTTCAAGTGAAAAAAGTCCCTGCTTTGTGCGATGTGACACCACCTCTTACCCCGTAGCATCCATGAGGTACTTGGTATGATGAGTTTTTTTTCTTGCAAGATTTACATTATTGCTGGTGAAGTTCTGAAATGGTCCCCTCACAAGGCAGAGGGCCCATATTCAAGGACACTGTATTTGTCTTGGCTGTTTTGTATTGCTTTATGGTTAGAGTGGTTGAGTTAGTAAACTTATGGGGTAGAGGAGGAAAGCAGCAGAGAGAGAGATTGAAAGTATAGAATTGAGATTAGATGGACTCACAAAAATACGTTATGTTAGGAATAAGAAGAGTGGGTCATCTTTTCCTCAGAAGCCGGGGAAAAGGGAGAAGTGGGGAGAGACGGAGTGATATTCTGAAGTGCAGCGGTGCGGTGCCTGGGAGGGTGCGTGGAGAGGCACTGGCGATGAGGGATTACCCCTGGGCGAGCACCAGCACCTTCTCTCGGCCGGAACTGGACCGTTTTCTGGGGTGAGGACACAGGGTTGAACGCAGGGCTTGAGGAATGCGAACACCTTGGCCCATTGGATTGAACAAATGAATGAAAGGGTTACCATGCAGCACAGGTAGTTTTGAAAGTTATTGCGTTAGTTTAGAAATTTCTCTGGCAATGCCGCCCTTTGGAGTAGAACTGAATAAAGACTAGAGACATATTTAGGTAGGAAGGACTGCATGCTGTACCTGAAACGGTGTCAGGAGGTTGTTGCCAATTTTGAAAGAAGTGATTAGGTATATGCCAGTTTTCTTAAAAAAAGAAAGTCTTGCTAACTAAATTTATATGTCTTAGGGCATCTAATTAAAGGATGTGTATAGGTGTCAAAATCCCCATTTTGATTTAATCTTTATTTTTTTTTTTTGCTTTGCAAACTCTTTCCCTTGGTAGAATTATTTAAATGTGACCAGTACCTCATTAAGTACTTCAGTATGTTGCTTATGATGGGTTGTATTACATATGTTTCATGGCATTTCTCTACCCCATGTCCCTTGTAAGAGGAACTGCTATGTTTAAAGTCTGCAGGGCTTTAACCACGTGGTCCTAGTTGGCCCTGGGCCACAGCCGACTGGAACATGGCGGTCCCCGACCTGGACAGCTAAGTTAGTGGCTTATGATCCATGGCCTGGGAGGAAAAGATGAGTTAAATGGATACAGTTCTTCCTCTAGGGAATCTTATTTGATAAATGCTAAGACAAGAAACTGGAAGTGGTTGTGGAATGGAAAGGGTGTCCTGAAGTCTCCCTGTGGCCATAACGGTGGAAAACTCGTGATTTCTGGTCCAGTTTCTAAAAGGACCTGAAGATGTAATCATAAAAATATCATTTGAACCATTTGTCTTGAGAGACAATGAACTCTGCAGCTCATGGGTGAAATGATGCAGGGCCCCCGTGGCAGGGGTAGCACGATGCATTCTCACTTGAACAGGCAGAACATTTAGCTGAAACTGAAAACAGCACCATCCGTCCCCCTGCAGAAAGCGACTGCTCAGAGAACTCGTAAAGAGACCCTGCGTCTGAAAATCCTGTCTCCAAGAATCTTTTATTGTCTTCTTTGTACAACATTTGGAATGTATATTAGTATTCCTTCACTATACAGTTCTGTTTTGAAGCCAGCAGAAATATTTAGGAGTATGAAACAAGGCTGCAAGCCATTAAATCCCTGATTGACAGTTGGTATTCTCTGCATAACCTTGAATATTTTATTAGCAATGCCAGTTTGCTTTTCGAAATACAGTCTGCCTGCTCAAAGGAACTTCCAATATACTTGCCAGTTGAAAAAGTTTCTGGGTGGCTAAATATTTAGGATACAGATTTGTCAAGCCTGGTTTTGTGTCTTTGCTCCGCACATTGTTCTCACTCTGTTTTCATCCTCAGAAGATGTCATCAGCCAATCAAGACTGTATGCAATTTTCTGATGTTGTAAAGGCTGCGACTCTGAGGGAGAGGAGTGGCTAAAGGGGGCTGCGAGGGGCAACCGAAACAGAGGCTGTAAACTAATAGGCTTGTTCCTTTTAAATATGGCTTTAATCAGATGGAAGGAGGGACGTTTTAAATTGTATCTTAGAGGAAAAGCTCTTCTCGTTTCAGTGAGATTCTAAACATGTTTGTATGCCAAGGTGAATTTTGGGGCCCTGTGGGAGTGTCCTCAAAAGATTATTGAGAAAGAATTCAGAAGAGAGAACTCTGTCCTGATGGGTCAGAAAGGAAACACAGACAACGAGATGATGCTGTAGAAAGAGAGAAGGTGACAAACTTCTGGTGTCAAGCCAAATTCAGGTAGGCCGTGGAGGAGCAGGTTTCTCTTTAAAGCCACCAGAATTTTTGCAAGCTGTCAGTCGATGTTATTTCTATTTTGTTTTCAAAGAGTCTAAAGAGTATCTGCTTAAATATTGATGTTTATTTTTAGTTAATTTATACTTTAGCTATTTGCATTTTATATATATATATATATATATATATATATATATATATATATATATATATATATATATATATATATATGTTTTTAATTGAAAAAGGGTTTGGAAGGTCATGGTAATTTATTATTTCAATAAAGTTCAGGGCTTACAATTTATACCAAAAACAAATCCATGATTCTGCCGCTAACTGGTGCTAAAGTCATTTAAACTGCAGGGGTATTTTATCAAGTGGCTCCTTGAAGAAGGAGTGTGCGTGTCCTGTCCCTTTGCTGGCGAAGACTTTGATAAAATATTTGCAGTTTCCTTAGTGTAGTGATTTAGGTGATAAATTCTCATACAATCAATCTACTTTCTTTAAAACAGGGTTTTCTCTGCTGAGTGGTATGATTACAATGTGCTATGACAAACTACTATTTCTCTCTTTGGTTTTAAGCAGAAGATTATGGTTAATTTAGTGCTCAATTACATAGTCCTTTTAGTTACTTTAGTAATATGCACTGGAAAGATAAGGTTAATATGTAAGAATAATGGTAAACTCCAGACTCTGTGAAAAGTTTTCTGTTATATTCAGCACTGTCCTCAACATCAAGAATAGCTCATATAGAACATGCAGATTTCTGTCAATACTTCTTGAAAAATTGGGTTGTTCATAGATAAATGTATATGTGATTATAAGATTATATATTTTTTATTTGTAAAAATAAGTCCCTACCAACTCACAAATTTGATTTGGTGAAAATTCATGTAAAGCAGTCAGAGCAGAGGGCTATATAAAAATGGCTGATCTGAAATTGCCCCGATAGGCAAGGAAGGTAGGAGTCCGTGTGGTGAGCCACGAAAGTCAAGGAAAGAAGAGGTCCCGCTTGTGCGTGGATAAACCCGAACAGCCGGGACCCAGCAGAGTGGGGCAGGGTTACTGTTACCCTTGGGATGTGGCCAAAAAATACAAAAAATACGCCCTCCAGGTTAATAAGAATGTCATAAGGAGAACATTGCATGCAAATGAGGCAACTGCTAAATAGATTTTGAGGTTCAATTAGTATCTTTGAGAAAGATCAGGCGAGGAGTCTGGCAAGAGTTCAAGGGATAACTAAATGAGATCACGGCAACTGGCCTTAGCTATAGAGGTGAGAGTTTTCTGGAACTGCTTGCAGAGTAGTTGAGTTTCCTGCTGACTTGGTGACGGAGTAGACAAGCTAAATGTTTTCAGTTACTTGTGGCACCTGTTCCATTATGAAGCCATGGCTTAATCGGAGAAAAACTCAGGCCTTGCAGAATGTGGACTTCATTTGGTTCATGTAGGCACGTTTGTAAATTGTCACGGGTGTGTAGCAGTGATGGCAGCTGGTGGTCACAGTTGATTATTTTTCTTGACTCCCACCCAGGAGTTTGAGCCCACCCAAAGGGCTTTGGGTAAGCAGGAAGGGAAATCATCATTAAAGTCTTTACTCTTTATGACTTACTTACTTACTTTCTTCTTTTTTTAAATGAAAGCAGTAACATTGGCTCTGCATTCCCATATGGTAGCATTTGATTGAGCTGAGCTTTGCTGCCCTCTTTAAAGATTTTATTTATTTATTTTTAGAGAGAGGAGGGAGGGAGAGAGGGGAGAGGGAGACAGAAAGAGAGGGTGAGAAACGTCCATGTGCCAGAGAAACATTAGTTGGTTGCCTCTCTAACATCCCCTGCTGGGGACCTGGCCCGCACCCAGGCATGGGCCCTGAGTGGGAATCGAGCCGGCGCCTTTCAGTTCGCAGGTGGGTGCCCGATCCACTGAGCCCCACCATGGGGCAATGCCTTTCAATTTTGTGTATTTAGATAATGGTTTACTCTGTGTGGGGCTTGTTTTTTTTTAAGTTCCTCAAATTCCTTTTGGATGTTGTCTGGCATAAATAAATTTTAAAAAAATGTTGATCTCTTTATGGTTCAGAAAAATATAAACCCTTGAGAATTATATCAGTTTTTTAAGTGAAACTTATGGTTTGCAGGAAATATAAGGAATCAATATTAATTTAATTTAATTTTTTTACATTTCTTAAAAAATTTAACTGTTTAAGTACAGTTTTCTGTCTTTTACTCCCATCCCAGCCCACCCCCCCAGCCCTCCCTACTTCTCTCCCATTTCCACCCCCTCCCATAGTTTTTGTCCATGTGTCCTTTATACTTGTTCCTGCAAACCCTTCCCCCTCTCCCCTGAAATTCCCTCCCTTCTCCCCTCTGGTCACTGTCAGCCTGTTTTCCATTTCAGTGTCTTTGGTTATATTTTGCTTGTTTGTTTGTTTTATTGTTTAGGTTCCTGTTAAAGGTCAGATCATATGGTATTTGTCTTTCACCACCTGGCTTATTTTATTTAGCATAATGCTTTCCAGTGCCATCCATGCTATTGCATAGGATAGGAGCTCCTGCTTTCTTTCTGCCACATAGAATTCCATTGTGTATATGTACCATAGTTTTTTGATCGTTCATTTACTGATGGGCACCTAGGTTGCTTCCAGCACTTGGTGATTGTAAATTGTGCTGCTATGAACATTGAGGTGCATAGGTTCTTTTGGAATGGTGTTTCAGGGTTCTTGGGATATAATCCTAGCAGTGGAATTGCTGGGTCAAAAGGCAGATCCATTTTTAGTTTTCTTAGAAAATTCCATACTGTTTTCCATAGTGGTTGTACCAGTCTGCATTTCCACCAACAGTGAACTAGGGTCCCCTTTTCTCCACAACCTCTCCAACACTTGTTGTTTGTTGCCTTGTTTATGATGGCCATTCTGACTGGTGTGAAGTGGTATCTCATTGTGGTTTTAATTTTAAAAGATCCAGATAAGTAAAGCAGTGCTGGGCAGGGGTTTGTGCAGTTTGGTGTCAGGTAAGAGAAAGGTCTCACTGAAAGGTAACATTTCAGCAAAGACCTGGCAGAAGAGAGGGGATGGCCCTGCAGATATCCAGGGGAGGCATATTCAAGGCTGAGGAAACTAAAGACTAAAAAGACTTGAGGCAGAAGTATGCCTGATGATCTGAGTTAAGACCAAGGAGTGGACTGAGTCAGGGCCAGATGGCAGGAGGGGCAGTCAGGCAGTCCACAGCGGGCAGGCTGTGGAGGGCTGTTTTGGGCATTGGAAAGACTGCCTGTTCCCTACTGAGGTAGGGAGTCTTTGGGGTGTTTTGAAGCAAAACAATTATATGATCTGACTTAAGTTTTAAAAAGGATTTTTATGGTTTCCATCATTGTTACAGTTAGAAATACATTTGGTTGCAAGTAATGCTAACTAATGGTAGTTTTAAACAAATAAGGGATTTAAAATTTTTTTTTAATGTAAGAGATTTCTGGGATTGGTTCAGCATGTCCATTGTGCCTTCATAGACCCAGGCTGTTTTTATATTTCTTTTCTACCATCCTCCACATGTTGGCTTTCCTCTCTGTGATCTTTGCTTCCTGGTTATAGTATGGCTGCTACCGCACCATATATCACATCCTTGTTCAAGGCAGAAAGAAGTAAGGAAAGGGAACACTAGTCATTTCTACTCAGAAAGTTTTACCTCTGTGCAATAGGCTATCTGTACCTGTAAGAGGGGATGAGAGTTAACATGCTTGCTTTCTTAGTGCTACAGAAGAGGAAGAAAAAGGAGTTGGGGAAGGATGCTGTGTCAGCCATGCTGCAGTATCTCACAGCCAGGGTCTATTTTGTCAGTGTACCAGGCTCTTTCATGTACTTTTTTTTTATATGAGTTCTGTAATGATCCTCTGGAGGAAAGCAACAATGGTAAGCTCCACGTCATTTTTACTTTATTTATTCATTCATTTGTTTGTTTTTACAAGCCATCTTTTATTGGGTGTTAATTGTCATATGGAAGGATTCAGAAGTGCTGTGCAAAGACAATGGTCAGGAGTATCGAGCCCGCCCTGGGCCCTCTTCAGTGGTACTTGTGTGAGTTCCTTGTAACAAGCCCAGCAGTTGAAAAGCAGGTGAGCTGCCAGCACCACAGAAACCCTGGCAGCGTGCCCTTTCTTCACATTGACATAGTTGTTGTAACATGGGTAGTTACCTCTTTGAAACGCTCCAGCAATGCCTTCGGGGATAAAATACGAACTGCATCAGAATCCAGCTTGGCAACCCCCCTACTTTGACATCCATGAGTCTGTTCGCCTTCAGTGCATGACCGCCACTGTCTTAGAGTCTGGGGTGTCAGTCTGCTCCTGTGAGCTCCATTTCAGAGGTAAGAAAGTCTGGGCCCAGACGGGAAGTGATACCTCACAGGTATTTTGATGACAGGGCAGAGACGGGAACAAATGCCACTGCCTCTCAGTCGCTATTGCTGACACCTGACTTCAGAACTGTGGGAGAAGCCCGGACTCCCTACCCAGCAGAGGCATTGCCATTTGCTTCCTGCCTCCTCCAGTAAATGAGAGGCTACTGGAAGGCTCTTACTCTCTCTGAGAGCTTGGATATTGCAATTACTTGTGGCCCTTTTTTTCCTGCTTACACAAGATTCGAGCTCCTCCAGGCGACGCGGAAAACCAAGGAGTAAGGAAAAGCATTATTCTAGGGAGGGAAGAGGCAGAGTCTTTCTTCTGACCTGTGACATAGTGGAAGAGTTCCTGAAAATTCATGATGGTTCTGCCAGAAATATTTAAAATGCACCAGAAGAGCTTTCTCTGTAAAGAAAATATATGTTCATTAATTTTGTGAATTGCCTCATTATTTTAAGGGATAACGGTTGCCCTTTGTCTTTTGGCTACACCTGTGGTTTTGGACGGACGATGTGCTTAAAGCTGGGTTTCCCAGGAGCAGTGAGCAGAACAGCTGCGCTCCCTGCCAGGTGGGCATTCTTTCTCTCATCTCAGAGAGCATGCGGCTCGGGGAGGCTGGTGTTGCTCCTCGGATCTGTCTCCTGTCCAGGTGTGCATTCACCCTTCCCTTTCACAAGACTGATGTTGTTTTATCCGAGAGACCTTGGGACGGTAATAATTAATGGCCCAGGCTCTGACTTGACTGTGAAAGAACACACCGAAGCCCTAAGTTTAGGCGTAAAGAATAAAGATGTAAAGAATTATGACAAATGGGAATTTTAACTTATTTACATTTCTGGGAATGTAAAGTGCGTTTGGCATGTGAGATATTGCTATTTTTATTATTATTTCTGTTCTGTAGGTAAAGAAATGGAAATTTAGAGATGATTAAAAATAAAGGTACAAGCAATAAGCAATCCAAAATTAAAATTTGGATCCAAGCATGTTCTGGATATGCAGATGCCAACATCTTTCTGTAGTGTCCTGGACACTCTAGAAAAACTGTACGGAAAAATTAGGACAGGTGATAAATTCCAGGGGCTGAATTCTGAAATAGGTAATAACAGAGGTATCCTATTAATGGGGTTTATTATGGCCTGGTTCAGGGTTCCTCTGGTTGGTTCTCAATTTCTTGTGTGTTTAAAAAGGCTCCTTTAAGGAGTCTCTTTTAAAATGTAACTTCCTGCCCTGGCTAGGTGGCTCAGTTGGTTGGAGCGTCGTCCATACACCAAAAGGTTGTTTATCTTTTTCTTTTCTCTCTCAATCCCTCTCTCTCTCTCTCCACCTCTCTCTCTCTCTCTCTCAAATCAATAAACATATCCTCGGCCTGGATTAAAAACTGCTTTAAAATGAAAAAATAAAATTTGTGTTCCTGGGCTCCAGCCCAGAGTTACTGGTTACGTGGGGGCGAGGCAGAGTCTGGAGACCCAGCATTGCGGGAAGTTATTCAGACGACCTTGATGCAGGCTTTGTGCAAACGGCATTTCCAGAACTACTGGTCCAAATTGACGTGCAGTGGCCAGAGACACTCTGGGCATTCAGGAGGCTTCTGGTCTCTCATCGAGGAGCTGGTAGCAAACAGATTGACACACTCACTGCTCACGAATGAAGATAAACAACTTTTCTTCAATGGGGACTTTCCCCGTTTGTTCCAATTTGGCATTGAGAACTCTGAGGAAATATAAAAGCAGAGCATCCTCTTTTCTAGGGAAGAATACAGAACTAAAATAAAATACAAAAATGGCAACATCCAACATGCTTTATTTACTTTTCCTCCTCACCTGGCTCTATACTTTTTTTATGTGCCTCACACAGCAGACACACTGGAAGAGAGAACAGAGGACGCTGAAAATACCACTCTTGTCACCGCAGACTTTATGTCCACAC
Source organism: Carollia perspicillata (assembly GCA_004027735.1). Lineage (NCBI taxonomy): Eukaryota > Metazoa > Chordata > Mammalia > Chiroptera > Phyllostomidae > Carollia > Carollia perspicillata. The sequence continues at coordinate 11,140 of PVKM010006286.1, forward strand.
CTCTCTCTCTCTTTCTGAATCCTCAGTACAAAAGGTGTCCTTTGTCTTTTGCCTCTTTCTGACAAGAATTAGGTTTCTAGGTTGTAAGTTATATATCTATTTATTTTTCAATCAAAACTGTTAGGATTTACTCTGCTAACAATTTTTCCATATGTGATCCGTCAGTGTTAGCTGTAGTCATGTTATATATTACTTCCCTGGTACTTTCTTTATCTTATAACAAAGTTTGTATGTTTTGACCATCTGACCACCTTTCTCCAGGTCCCATACCCCTCACCCTTCACCTCTGGAAACCACAAGTCTGTCTCCTGATCACTTTTTCTGTAAATTTGGTTTTTTGTTTTTGGAGTCCACCTTTAAGAAATATCACACATTATTTACCTTTCCCCACCTGATTTATTTCACTCAGCATAATGCTTTCAAGATCCGTCCATATTGTTGCAAATGATAGGATTTACTTTTTGTGGTTGAAAAATTCATGCACATATCATGAATTCATTAACCATTTATTCATCAATAGACCCTTAGGCTATTTTCACATCTTGGCTACTGGAAGTATTGCTGCTTTGAACATGGAGGGGTGCAGACCTCTTTTCCAGTTAGTGTTTTCACGTCTTTGGATATATTCCCAGAAGGGGGGCTGTGGGATCATGTGGTAGTTCTATTTTTAATTTTTTGAGGATCTTCCGTGCTGTTCCTTAATGGCTGCATCAATTTACAGCCCCACCTCCCGTGCACAAGGGTTCCCTGTTCTCCACATCTACACTAGTCTTCGTGATGGCTTGTCTTTTTGATGACGGCCATTCTAACAGGAGTAAGGGGACACTCAGTGTGGTTTTCATTTGCATTTCCCTAATGACTGGTGATTTTGAACATCTTTTCATGTACCTGTTGGCCTTTTGTGTATCTTCTTTGAAAAAATGTCTGTTTAGGTCCTTTGGCCATTTTTAAAAGTTGGGTTATTTTGTTTTCTTTTGCTATTGAGTCAAATGAATTCTTTGTGTATTTTGGATAAAGGGCCCTTATCAGCAATATGGTTTGCAAATAGTTTCCCATTTATAGGCTGTCTTTTTACTTTGTTGATAGTTTCTTTTGCTGTGCAGAAGCTTTATTGCTGGTTATAGTCCCACTTGTTTATCTGTGATTTTGTTGCTTGTACTTTAGGTGTCATATCCAAAAAGTGATTACCCAGATCTGTATTTTCTTCTAGGGGTTTCATGGTTTCAGGTCTTACACTGAAGTCTTTAATTGACTTAAAGTTAATTTTTGTGAGTGGTGTAAGATGTGAGTCACTTTTATTCTTTTACGTGTAATATCCAATTGTCCCAGCACCATTCATTGAAGAGAGTGTCATTTCCCTATTGTATCTTCTTGGCTCCCTTATCAAATATTAGTTGACTGAATATGCTTGGGTTCATGTCTGGGCTCTCAATTCTGTTCCATTGGTCTGGTCATGTTTTTATACCAGTATCATACTGTTTTGATGTTTATAGCTTTATGGGGTAGCTTGAAGTCAGGAAGTAGAATGCCTGCTGCTTTGGCCTTCTTTCTTTTGAGGTCTTTGGTGGTTCTGAATGACTTTTGTGACAGGTTCTTGCCTCTCTGGCCAGATCCACATGGAGTCCCAGTGTTCATGTCTCCTGGATGTTATTCAGACCTGACATTGGGCTCAGGCTGAGCACAGGTTTTGTTTTACATAGGGAGCTCAGTGGGGCAACGAAAAGAATAAAACAAAACAAAAATCCAAGGTTATAGTCCTAAATTTAAGTTTATTCCTTTATTCAGCACATGTTTATTGAGTATATATTGTCTGTTAGCTGTGTGCCAGGTGCTAAATCAATAAATAATTTATGATTGAAAGAATTGACTTAGAAAACCACATTGTATTTGGAGTCCTGCTGAAGACCTTTAAAACATGCTTACCTATTCTGTTTCAAAGCTTATTTAAGTGTGTTAATAAATAAGTCACTTTGGAGCATTCGTTATGCCTGTTAACTGGGAAATTCCCTAGGTTTTAGTGCCTGGAGACCTCTCCATATTTTCGGGATCATGTAAACAATCATGGAGTGCTAAGGGCAGAGACTTAAGGGTGAAAGCAACCTTGGGTCGCACTTGCTCCTGCTTTCTGTTAGCAGGCTGAGCTCAGGGAAGTCACTTCTCTTCTCTGAGTCTCTTTTTTTAAAAAGTATGTAATATATACCTTAAAGGATCGTTCTGAAGATTGAAGAACTAAAGTATATAAAGCATTTGACACACATTTAACATTTAATGAACTTCAGTTAATATTACTATTGAGGTTTTTCATCTGCCTTCCAGGAGCTGAGAATACAGCTGGGGACACAGATCCGTCCTTATGTAGAGGTGAAGGGAGAGGCAGTGTGATGCGTCCCACCAGCTCAGTCAGAGCAACCAGACGTGCCGCTGGTGGCTGGAGCAAGGAGAGGTGTGGGAAGGAGCCTCTCCGGGCAGCCAGGCCCAAAGACACGGTGCAGACAAAGCATGCGCTCTCTGGCTATATTTGCAAGTTAGTCTTCGGTGTGCAGCACTTGTTCTAGAGCTACGCAAATCAAGAAATACAAAAACTTCAGTTTCAGAAGAAAAAGAGCAATTATTTTTATAAGGGACAATTAAAGGGTGACTTGGAACATTATCAGAATATCTGTCGACAGTTCTGGTCTAAAACCGAAAGATGTGTAATAGCTGTGTTTAAGTGAAAATTGCGATTCATGGGAAAATTCATAGTGTCACAGACACAGCAAGGGAGTGTGACAGAAGAGGTAGATTTTTTCCACGAGGGTTGGACTCTCGCTTCCTGGAATCCTTAAGAACATGGGAACACCCCTTACTTTGAGGTAATTTAGAAAAAATTTGGAAAGGGCCATGAACGATTGTGCACCAATGCATTATTCTTCCTAGTTTGTATTGTCTTCAGTCCAAAGGTCCATTTAATTTTCTCAGAAGTGGAGTGTTTTCAACCTAGCCTTGCTTTGTGCTGGTTTTATGGTGATAAATGCTGTTTTCTTAAACGGGCTCAGTAGTAAGTAACCTTGTCTCTCTATAAGAGAATAGACCAGGGTTACTTTGTCATTACCATCTTAAACCTGAGCTATGCTCTCCCCTTGGGTTCGGGCCGGGGCAGGGCACTTCTGAAGGACAGTAACAGTGTTGTATGAAAAGCAGAGGAGCTGGTGGCCATGCATCTGAGAGCAATGGTGCTGGCTGGCCTCAGACCTCTGCTTTCAAATCCTGATTCAGGCATGTGGGAGCCGAGTCACTGTGTGGCTGGAGCAAGTTGTGTCACTTCTCCGAGCAGGGTTGGCTTCATGGACATGTGACCTGCACAGTTACAAGTGGCCTGGCCCTCAGAAGGACCCTGCTCTTGGTTGAATGCTCTGCTATCCCTATTTAGAAATTTCTAATATTTTTGGAACGAGGAGCCTCACATTTTCATTTTGCACCAGGTCTTGCATTTTATGTGCTGGGTTTTGTTTCTAAGCCTTAGTTTACTCATTGGTAACACAGGTGTAGTACTGTTTTCCTCATCTTAGGGTACATGGGATCCTCCTAGGAAAGCATGGTCAAGCGAGACGGCTCAGTCATGCCGTGAGCTTAATGCAAACTGTTTAAGTCATTAAAAAGGAAGGTCAAACTTGGCGATCATGTGGTGTTGGCCTCTCGCGTTGTTGGTTCAGCTAGCTGTGGACAGGTGCATGCTGTGGGCAGTGGGGAAATCAAAGAGCTCTTTTCAATGAGAATGTCTAGGAGACATTAGAAGCACAGCCAGCCTTGTGTGGTGGCCTCAGATCACATAGTACGGCATGAAGATTAGGGAGAGGGCTTCCCTTTATTTTGGAAAAGCTGGGCTGTGGTAGCACTGTGTTGGTGCTGGCATCGGTGCCAAAGCTTGGTGGACTGGCATTGGCCCAGTGCCGTCGGCACGGCTGACAGTGGTGGTAAAGCTCCCTTTTAGATTTTGAGGGGCCTCAGAGAGCCAGGCAGCAGGTACACTCCTACCCCCATGGAAACAAACTCACTTCGTGGGAGGAAGAGGAGGTAAGCGACAGGGGCCAGGTTCTTCAGGCACTGTATTGAAAACCGATGTGGGAAATTTCCTGCACTCTCTGAGAAACAATTTCAATGGATTTTGTGAGGAGCTGGAGGTTCTTTAAAAGCTGGTGAGGAAATAGCATCAGAGAGAGGTGGGTTGTTGATGAAACTAGGACTGGCCTTGTATTCTGAATTAGTGTGGTCTGTGACATATGAGTTACCTTAACATATGAGCCTCTTTTACTTTTGTCAATCGCTGATGGGAAGGATTGAATTGCAATTATATATAATGCAATATAACATTCAAGCAAATCATCACTTGAACAGCAAAGGCAAGAAGAAAGCAGTCCTTAAAAAATGTCACTGATATATCCCTTCTGTATAAAAATGATAATGGATTATTTCTTTGATGCTAGAAAGGTTTTTATTTATTGCTCACATCTCTTGGCTTATGAAGTTGAAGGCTATTTAGTATGCAAGTGAGATATTCTGTAAATGATCCTACATTTATCCTGCAGATTTAAATATGGAGAGCAAATCAGTACATGTCCTCCGTTAGCCGAAGATGTTACATATTTCAGTAATCAGTGTCCACAAAAATATGTTCATTTCTGACTGTGCATAGATAAAAGTTGTTGTCCCCTTAGTAGCTGAACTTTGTTATTATAAATAAAGCCCTTTGAGAGCAGTGATGGGTAAAGACTTGATGGTGGATTCATTGTAGCAACTTGTAAAATGGTTAGTGCAATGGAACAGCCCAGAGCAAGAAAAACAAAATCCACCACCCATATTGGGGAGCAGCAGAGGTAAAGACAGGACTTGAACTATTGCTTGCACCCTTTGTACAATGTAAATTTTTTTAAAGGCCAAACTGGGAAGCAGATTCCTCAATCTGCTTTGCCTGTCAGGAGAAGAAATATGCGATTTAACAAGTACTTTGCCCAGGTGTTTTTGCTCCTACCAGCTGGCAACAACAGAATGTGGTAGTCTTAGACTCACCAGGAGACTTTACAACACGTTCCTGGGGAGTTAACAAATAGGAAATATCCAGGCATGCTCAGCAGGAACAAAGTTGTAATATTCTTAGCCCGCTGAAGGTAATGGGAAGTGTTCATTAGAACAGTTGCTCAAATGAGTCACGTTTATGATGCTCTACCAGCCTGTGTGTCTTTACTGGATGCTACTCCGAAGCCAACGTCTCCACAGGTGCAACCTGCTGCAGACAGGTCAGAAGCTCTGCTCTGAAGTTTTGCAGAACAGAGAGCTTTGTTTTCATTTGATGTTTGAACCATTTTAGTTTATAGCCTCTGTAAGAACATTTATCCAAAAGAACTTTATATTTTGGCTTACTTTTCAATGGTCTGAGCTAAAATTATTACATAGAAACATAAACAATGGCTGAACTTTACATTTCTGGCCCTTTGAAAGTGACCAAACAGGTATAAAATTCATTGTACCTTTATGTTGACCTGAGGGGAATGACTCTTGAAAGATTTTGCTCTTATTTGAAATACCATCTGCTAAATTGCTAAATTATGTTCTAAACTTTTTATTAAATGAAGGGTTACTTTCTAAGAACAATTTAGAAGCATTAAGATAATTTCACATTCACCTGTGACCTTGAAAAAGATGCACAATGTTACTGCTTTGATTTTGGCAGAGTCCTGTGAGCTTAACAAATGATTCCAACAGCATAATTTTATTTCATTTGCTGACTGTTTTAGATTCCTGCTACAAATCATACGTTTTCTTACTCATAGAAAATCTTTTCTTCCCAGACACAGGTTTAGAAATTCTCTGGTACTGAAATATGTTGTTGTATTTATATTGCAAAATCCAAAGAGAAACCTGAGGGAGAAAAAAAGCTAATATTTCCTTGACATTCCCTACAAGCAAGTAACTCTAAAGACATTCAAAATCAAGAGACAGAATTCAGAAAGGAAAATTATAGGAATTAAATAATAATTACTTCTGTATTGATGATAAAATCAAAAAAAGGAAATGTTGTAATTATCCAAAATGTTTAATTTTAATAAATGGGACACCATTTGTTTTAAAAGACATTTTTGTGTTATTGGCACTTTTTTTCCCTTCAATTAATGCTTTTCAGGATCATGCCTTTGGAAGAGAGAGAGATGCTAACTATGACACAAATATATTATTTACTTAAAAATTTAAATTTATTTTTAATTGTAGTTGACATATAATACTATAGTAATTCAACATTTACGTGCCTTACACAGTGACCAGCACAAGAAGTTCAGTGCCATCTGTCACCACACAGTCATTATGACATTGGCGCTATTCCTATTCTGAAAACTAGGTCCCTGTGATTTATTTTTTTAAGTTTAAAAATAATAATTATTTAATTTTTGAAAATTTTTAATTTTTATTATTGACAGTATTACAGATGTCCTCGTTTCCCCCTTTGCCCACCTCCACCCAGGCCCCGCCCTCTCCCCTCTGGCCATCGCTGCCCTGTCATCGGTGTGCATGGCTATGGAAGAAGGAACTCGTACTTCCTACGACAGCATGGATGGACCTGGAGATTATTATGCTCAGTGAAATAAGCCAGTCAGAGAATGACAAATACCATATGATCTCACTTATTTGTGGAATCTAATTAACAACATAAACTGACGAACAAAATAGAAACAGAGGCATGAATACATGGAACAGACTGACAGCTGTCATGGGGAGAGGGGAGGGGGGGACTGAGTGAAATAAGGGAAGGGATTAGCCAAAGAACATATATGCACACCCTATGCCAGAAATATGTAAGATCCCACAAGATTATCTTTTCGTAGCCATTAATAAAACCACATGAAGTAATTTAAGTGGGATAAGCTGGCTGGGAAGGATGGCATGCAGCACATGACGCAGCTCTTTAGCCTTCTGGGAGGAGCAGCTCCTCAGCTGGATACTGCATTTCCACACCGCGTGGGAAACGCGGCTGGTTCATGGCGGTGAGTCACGTCCCGCAGAGGACGGCGGCTGCCGCTGCTGCTGCTGCCGTGGGCCGCTCCAGAGTGTGCGTGTGTGATTGGATGAACCTCCGGGAAGGAGCGCGGGACTCCACGCACAGGATATACTGCTTTCACTTGTTTAACTCCAGTGTTTAGAGCCATATCAAGATATTTTAAGTAAGGTGATCCAATAAACTCAGCATAAACTTTTATGGCACTGAGGGGAAACATACTACAAAATTCTTTATCCTCAGTGAGGTACTTTTTAAAATGAATTCAAATTAAATGCAATAAAGGAGTTTTTCTGGAAGTATTGTATTGAGGTTTGGTAATTCTTTCCAAAGTACCATCTTAGAACCTTTAAAACTATATGAGAAACGCAAATGTTCCTTTTTTAATGGGATGCGTCAAAAGGATACTTTTTCAAAGAGACTTTTCTAAAAGAGAATACTGGTGTGTTCTAAGCCGGGATCGGTAAACTATGGCTCATGGGCCAAATCTGTGTGTTTTGGTTTGATCTAGGAGCTAAGAATGAGGTTTACATTTGTTTTAAAGTTAACATTTATTGAATGCTTATTCCACACCAGCCAGGTACTCCATGTCTTGAATCATGTACTCTCCACTGTACCTAATGAGGCCGGCACTATCACAGTTCCCATTTGTCAGGGAGGAAACTGGAACAGGGAGAGGTGCAGGGTCAGCCAGCCAAGGGGTGGCAGAGCCAGGATGGGGCAGCTTGAGTCCACAATTCTTGCTTTCGATCAGCTTGCTGCTCTATGTCTGAAAGCCTAAACTCACTAACGTCTCGTGTATGTGCTTCTACCATTTGCTTTATCTTCATTCTCCAACAGTTCTCTCCAAATATCTTTGCCTCCAGACAGATGAAACACCTCGATTCCCAGTCTGTCTCCTTATCTTTGCAAGCTGAAATGCTTTTCTGCCATCTCTACCCTTCAAGAACTAGTCGTTGCTAGTAATAACCAACTAGAAGATAACATTCTCTTCATGCTAATACCTGAACTGTTAACTATCGACTAAACAAAGAAGACATTTACAGAATCATAGGGGAAAATTTGCATAAATAGAATGACATTTACATTTTTAAATGGTTGGAAAAAAACGAAAAGAATAATGTTTCATGACATGTGAAGATTGCATGAAATTTAAATTTGTATCCACAAGTCAGTGTTAGTGCAAAACAGGCCTGCTGACTTGTGCGTCGTCTGTCGTAGGCTGTCCCTGCTGCATGGCAGCTTTCGGGCTGCAGTGGTGGTGCACAGTTGTTGCAACGAGACCGTCTGGCCTTCAAATCCTAAACTATTTACTCTCTGGCCCTTCACAGAAAAAGCTTGCCACTCCTGTTTTAAATTATTTTATTTCTGATTTTGATCTGTGATTACATAATGGAAAGTAAGTAATTTTTAGAGTTAAACTGGACTTCATGGATCAATGGAACAATTATTTATTGACTAACATTGTGAGCACATAATCATACAGGGTTTCATTGGCCCATACTATTATTTTGCTTTGGCATTTGCATGGCATGTACTAGGTGCCCAATAAATGTATTTGTGAAGAAGTAGATAAATAAATTGACAAATAAAGCTGAAAAATTTCAGTACTAAAAAGAATAATCCATTTTAGCCAGAGTGTTTAGTGTTTTTTCTTCTGATTTAGTTTAAACTGTAGTTTTAAAGATTAATTTAACAATATTTGTCATGTCCTTGAAGTAATTAATTGCCATAAAGTTGAAATTAATACATTTCTGGAATCGCAATCTATATTTGTGTCTGATTTAGCTCAGCTAAATGCAATCCTAATTAGATGCATGATGGTCTAGTTTTTTCTGTTCCCAGTTCATTTTTTATGGTTCTTCTGTATTATACAGTATTAAAAATATATGTAAATCTCTGATTCTTCACACTGAGAGACAAAAGCCTCTGTGATCTGTAATCATCCATTTATTCATAAAGGAATTGATTTGTAGAGAGTCAGTAATTAGATGGCCTTGGATATAAATCTGAGATTTCTGCTTCCAGAATGGCTTTCTTCTAGTAGACTCTTCTTTTGGTTTTAATTCTAGGCTTTCATGATTATTGATTTTAATTATTTTTTGAAGTTAATCAATCTCTTGGGACTTCTTTTCAGGCTGGAATAAATCCAAAATGCAAAACTTCTGACTGAGTTAGTAAACAAATAAATCTCTAAATCTCATCAAGCACGTTCTTTGTTGGAAGTCTGTAAATTAGAAACATGGTGTCTCACAGTTTCCTTCACAATATTGTGTCAGCGTGGCTTATGACTTCACATACGCAACAGGGTTTAGAGGCCGAGCCAGCATTACTGCAAGAGGTGGTTAATGTGAGAACATTTAAAAACCTTTTAGAACAGACGGGTATACCGGGAAAACTGTCCCAGGTAAATAATGTTAAGGTATTACTTAATGTCTTTTTAAAGAAGTGTTAAGCTGTAGATTTGAGATGTAAGATCATTTGCATAAAAAGGATGATAATGATTTGCTCACATGTAAAATAAATGGAATAATTTTCTTAGAATGACATTGATGCCACATTGATCTTTATTTGCACTGTTGGATATAAAATCAAAATCATACCCATGTTATTTGTAAGTATGATGACTATGGTGGTGTAGCAAATCTGAGTTAGAATCAGAAAAGGATTTAACAATTAGCATATTAAAGGGAATTTTAGTCAAAATTCAACTTTTTTTAAACTAGAATATGTGAAACAATTGAACCTCCTGACTACTTTGAATGACGTTTACTTTTATACTTCTTAAAAGTGCACTTAAATGATTGATCAATAAAATATAGTTGGGAAAAATGAATTGCACAGAAGAACTTTCTAGGAAGTGAAGAAGAAATTATGTAGCGTGATTTTACATATTAATCTTTAAATACATTTAAATATACTAATTATGAATACAAAATAATGCATACAACATACAACTGTGTTTTATGGCATAATAATGTAATGAATCTACCCCTAAATCAAGAATCAAAACATTATGAATAATAAAGCCAAAAAATATTGCATAATTTTGCTTATCTCTGAATTTTTGTAACTTGGTTCTTTTCATCTCTGATAATGTATCTCGCTGTACTTCATTCATTTTCCCTGAAGTAAAATAGCCCACTGTGTGAACATACTACAAATTACTTACCATTATCCTAATATTGGACATTTGGGCAATTCTGGTTCTCCCCTCTATTACATACCGCACTGCTATTACTATTAGTGTAAACACCTTCTGATACACATGTGCCAAACTTTTTCAGGGCATATAAATGAAGAGTAGAATTGCAAGGTCATAGTTTACCCAAGTGTTCAACTTTACCATACAATGACAAGTTATCTTCAGAAATGCTTGTGACAACTTACACTGTCACTAGCACTATTCCATTTGATCTGCATTCTCACTAGCATTTGGTAATATCAAAGTTATTAATTTGTACAGATCTGTAAAATGATCTCATTGTGGTCTTAATTTTCATCTCTCTGATTACTAAAGAGGATGAACCTTTCAAAAGGTTTTTATTACTGTTGCATAGCGCTTTTGTGAATTGCCTTCAGTCTTGTCATGTCTTTTGTCTTTTTTCTCCCTAGTGTTTGTTGTCTTCTTATCGATGTATATTAAAACACACTTTCTTAAATAAAATTACCCTTAAATACAACATAAAACAGAAGCAAAATATTTTGGAACTCAACAGGGTTTTAAAACATGTGGATTCTGTAAAACAGTGTTAATATTTTTAAATTTAAAATGGTCTCCAAGTAGAGAATGTCCATCTCTAGTTAAACAGTGTATTTAAAAGTAAATTATATATATATACATACACATACACACATACATATATATATAGTAGCTAGAAATGCATTTATGGTTTTTAAACCCAGAATAAGAGTGTTCTTTCATCCTAAAGCCTTTAGATTCTAATATATATATCATTAGGATAAGCTAGGTACTGAATTTAGCTCTGATGCATTTATTTTATATTAATTATCATTTATATTAAACTTTGCACTTTGAAAAGTTTTCCTATATTTATGTAATTAAGAAGTTCAGCATAACAATTTAAGCCATTGCTACCATATCTGCAGTTTTTTAAAAAGCCTTTTACAGTGGTATATCATTATGCCATTGTCAGTAGTAACATAATATTGATATTAAAGGTACTTCAACAGTATTATGCTAATTATTGTAACTATTTAAAATACAATTTTGAAATCCAGTTGTGCCCTCCAGCGCCATGTTAGCTATAGGAGGGCAGTGCGTTATGGGGAGCAGGAGCTTTCCCGTTAGGCGTCTTCCACTTTTTCCTTCCTCTGCATCAGAAAAGGTTACTCTCTGGGGAGAATGACCAGCGACACCTTTTCTGCCTGGCGAGAAGGCTTGAATTCCCAGGCCCTGTCCTGTCGGTGCTCCTCCCTGGATCTCAGGCCCCCACGCTAAGTCTAATTACTCACTGACGTCCTGTGTTTATAGTAGCATGACAATGGCCCCGTTGGGTTCGGGCTGGACATGTTCTGGTGCTGCGGCTCGCTGTGTAAAAGAGGGCTCTGCACTGCTGCTCGCCTCAGACACTTAAACCAGCGCTCCCCAGGCGGGGCGGGAGTTCATCTCAGATCCAGTTTCTGAAGAGTAAGGGAACTGCATCTGGGAGAACTTCTCGGCGGAGAGCTCTGCTTTTCTGTGCCATCTTGAATTCCTGAAAATTACATTCAACTAAGATGCTGTGAGGATTAAATGGTATTACCGTCTGATATAGTATGTGTTCATTAAGTGTTACCAATCAGGAAAACGATGTTGCGTCTGTATTACGATATTGTAAATCTACCAGTTAGCACATACCATGTTTTGTTATTATTTCATAAGCCCACCTTACTAACCCTCTGTTTTTAACATAACGGCATCTCTCATTTTATAGGAACTAGTTTTATACTGATTTTATTCCCCATAATCTGCTGAAAACTAATTTGATGGGGACTGTGTCTCATTTATCTTCATAGTATCTAAGAAAGTGCATTTATATAATTAATGCTCAAAATTTTTGTTTTGGATCGAATTAGTAAATGACCCATGGCATATGTATATCGTATCTATAGATTTAAGAAATGGACAATGGTTGGTCAGTAGAACCATAACATGCACTCATTTGAACTTTTAAATAAAAATCGTGATAATAAAGCCATTATCATTACAAGGTGGCTGGTGGTTCTGGGGGCTCTGTTGTAACCCCTTTGTCCGGTTCACTGTCACTGAGTTTGTCCTGGTGACTTGAGCTGAGGACACATTCAGGATCACCTTCAGCTCCCTCTTACAGGGGTTCCAGAGTCCGTTTTCAACAGCACAGAAAATAGATTGAGAAAGATCTAGTTAGGGGAGAACAAAATGGTGCTTTCTCACCTATGAACAATAATTGTTAATAGTAAATTTTAGTTCTTGTATGCTAGCTCATTAAATCTATGCTACTTTGAAATTATACAATTTCTTCCTGGAACAGAGAAATGATCTTCCTTATCCCCATGCCTAATTATCCCTGAATATAGCAATTATAAAATGCATGCATATACTATCCCTTTTGTCCCCTTCTTTTCCAGAGAAGAGAAAGAGAAAAAATGAGGTAGAGAGCTTCTTTTAAAAATTTAAATTCTTCTGAATTCACTGTGACTAGAAAGAGAGAGTGAGAAGAGATTAAGTTTTCCCAAAAGCCATTACTGTGTATCCTAATTCCAGCTCATCTTTTTCTTGACCCAATCTTTGCCAGACCCAATTTTGCTAAAAGATTCTTTCTTCCAGTCTGCTCTATGGGCGGTAAGACAATGTCTCCAGTTATTCTGCAGTATGGAGTTTTAAATTGTATGAATTTTTCTCCTTCACCAAGACTTCCTACTATATAAGTCATCTAAGAGCGCTTTACTTCCCACTACCAGGTTTAACAAAGAAGAATTAACCCGAAAGCTGAGAACAATGGAAAATGGGCCTAGTCTCTGCTGTGGCTTTTTTTCAGTAGGAGATTGACTGTTGAAGATGCCTGGGCTCCAGGAGTCCAGGATGTTGATTCCTGCTTCCCTCCCCCGTTGCTCCTGTTCTCCATCCAGAGGGCGGTTTGTGCTCCCAGCTGGCTTTCTGCTGACATTCTGTTCGGATCCAGACCTGCTTGACTTTCTCTGCTTCTGGCTCAGATCTCAAATCACAATCTGTCTGGATAGATCAGAGATTCAGGTGGTTGAGGGGCATTTGTAACACTTCTGCAGTTTATCTGAGGTTTTGGTGAATTCTTATGAAACCACAAAATAGTGAAGCCTGACTTTTACAACTCATTTTCACTTTTGGCGCTGTGACACATGAACGCAGCGCATGAGACCAAACGACACTGACAGCTTCGTGTCACCACAGTGAGGTCCACCTCCTGTGTCTTGTTGTCCAAAGATGGCAACTTTTACCTCGTGTTTGCTGGCGTGGCTGTGTTCCTGTTCAAACTCTTTTTATTTTTCGTCTGTGCCATGCAATCAGAACATGTAGTTCCAAATTCTGTCTGATTATATGACCAACTTTACAAAAAATAACCCAAACAATATCTGATTATATTACTAATTTTACAAGAAATATTTATGGAAAAGTAGTCAGCATTTTAATCGGTGTATCATATTGTTCTGTAAAAGACTCCTTTTGTTCACAGATTGCTTCAAAGTTTTTTCAGCAGAAAGTGAGTTGGATTTCTCTTATACGTTCTTTAGAGTAATATGCTAAACATAAAGCTTGATATGCACCTCAGTTTTTGAAACAGAATGTTCAATTTTTTCTATTCTTGTTATTTTTAAATGGATGAGCTCACAAGTGTATATAACATTTAAAGATATTCCACTCTGGCTGTCCAGCCTACATTTATATTTACCGAAGGAACAAACGGTATGTTCTTTATTTGCTTCTAAAATACATTTAAGAAGCTCTAAAATTATAAAACAGTATTTCCCAAGCATTTTGATATCAGAAACACTTTATACTTTTAAGATTATCGAGGACCCAAAGATTTGCTTTAGGAAATTCTGGAAAATACAAAAGCGCACGAGCATTAGCTGATAGAGTCATGACGTCATGTATCACCAGCTTCTGGGTGGCCTCCCTGTACACTTGAGATAATCAGCGTGAAAAGGTCCAACAACAGCTTAGTTTTGTTATAAAATTAGTTTTGTTCTTACAGAACTAGAAGGGGGACCTCCAGGGCCCCCTTTAGGAAATGCTGTACAGAACACAAAGTTGTGATAACAAGAAATATTTGTAGAGGAGCTTGAAAGTTGCAAAAGTGGTTTCACAAATGCTTTCTATTTTGACTTACCCCATCACTTTTGAGATTATGATTGTGTTATTTTACAGGTTGGAAGAAATTATGTTCTGGGAAATTAAGTGATTGGCTCTAGGGAGCTCAACGGGTAAAATTAAACTCATCTTCCAATTACAAAAAACTGTGATTTTTTTCATTAAGTCAAATTTTTGCAGTACCTGTGCAACCTAAAAATTCTCCTTGAAACTAGGTTAGTTGAAGTAAGTCTAGTCCCAGAGTGTGAGACTGATTTGAATCAGACCTGGGCTGTGACATCTGATCTGGTCTTGGGTGACACCTGAAAGTTGAATTTGGTTCAAGGGTAACCTGAAGATTTGGGAGTCTTTCTTCATCTGATCCTAGGTAGTTCTGGGAGTACTCCCACAGGAACCTATAATGTTGCCTCAGAATGTAGCTGTGCTCTTCAGAGAAGCGTGATAGACACAAATGGTTTGCGACTAGGCTACCCCATTCAGGGTAACTGGACGCCTGGCAGACGTGCCAAGCCTTTCCTAGGCTGAACTGTACCCCAGTTTATGGGACTAAAATGGCCAGCAGCCAGGAACAAAAATATCAAATGCCATTTGCTGGGAGCTGGCCCTGGTGCATTTATCTCTTTGGAAGACTGCCCTGTCCTGTACTGTCTCTAAGCTTTAACCTTTGGGCAAATCAAAATGACAGCACCGTATACCCTGTAAATCAAAAGGACAGGGTCAAAGGCCACTCCTTTGCTCTGTTGCTGCTCAGGGCTTTTATTCTCCAAGTATTCAACATGAAGAAATATGGGTCACAGGTGTAAGGGACACAAGTATGTGCTGGGGAAGAAACTATATATACCAACGTTGAATTTTCTTTGAAATCGATGAAAAAGGATGGATTTATAGAGGTGGGGAAAAATTCTTGCACTATTTTCTTTGCAGTAAGCTGATCTCGTTAGGTAGAAAAGATGACTGCTTTATTGAAATAAAAAATGGTAATATTTAAAAAATCTCTGTCTTTCACTTCTTTTATTTATCTGCTACAAGCAAAGCAAAACAAACAAAACAATAACTATCATAAACACATCTCTTTTGACTGTGAAGAGAAAGTCCATATTTCTTCACTTGGCATTTAGGTGCTTTGTCCTTCTTATGCCCACCTCAAAGCCACCATTTCCACGTGGTCCCCACTTTTCCAAATGACCGCACCCACCTCCGTAAGCCAGGCTGGCCTGTGCAAGGCCCCACCCCGTGTTTCCCACCCCTGCACTTTTGCTCGTGTGGTCCCTCTGCGTGGATGTCTTCTCCTCCCTCATTTCCTTCCTTTGTTGATTTCTACCCATCCTTTGCACTCTGCTTTACCAGTCCACCACGTAGCAACCTCTTCTCCCTCTAACCTTTTGCAGTAGGGTTGGCAAACCTTTTCGGTAAAGACAGTCGATGTTTTAGGTGCTGGTGAGCCATAAGGTCTCTCTTGCAATTACTTAATTCTGCTGTTTTAGCACGAAAGCAGTTTTGAACAACACAAACGAATGAGCGTGGCTGTGTTCCAATAAAACCCCTGACAGATCATTTGTAACGATTATTTATAAAGGAGTCATAGTTTGCCAGTTCTTGTTCCAGAGCATCTAATGTGATTATCAGTCCCTTCTAATGTCTTCTTACTGTTTCATATGCTTCTCCAGCTCTTCCCCAACTAGACTAGAACCTCCATGGATTATCATTCTTAATATTCCATGTGTCTACCCTGGCACCTTAAACATGGTATCTACACAGACATTGAGATGTTTGCGATTGGCTTAGATACCCTTTAAAGACGAGAAAAACACGCAATTCCAGTGTACTTCCTTTCTGCTGCACTTTTGCTTGTGGACTGAATTCTGACGTGGTCCTCACATGTCGGTGCTTTGCCGGATGCAGGCGTCAGCCCATGTTGAGAAGTAGTGCATGGCTGTCCATGTTAAGGTATATATCGAAGATCAGGATAAATGCTTTAATGTGTATCCTAAGAAAAGATGGTGATTTATTTGCTGACAGAGTGGTTATGATGAGACCTTTTGCTCAGCCTGCCAGCGGAGCACTCATTTCTTAGGATAACAGAGTACTGCAGGCTGGCCTCCTGACAGAAAGCCTGCTGAGTTCTACCATTTAATAAAATAGAGTACACAGTGTAATTTGTACAGTGTCAAGCTCCAGAGAACAATTTGTAACAATAATGTTTCTATTTACAGCCTGCCACTAAAGGAAGGACAATAAAACGTCGAGTTTGACAATGTCCACTGATGGATATGAAGGTCAGGAGGGGAAAGAGTTCTGTTCCCAGCCCTGCAGTCAGATGGGACAGTAGAGGGCAGAGTACAATCAAGTTTACATTCTTTTCAAAATTCAGGGCTTTGAAAAGGACAGCAGTCTAGCTGTTATATTTACCCAAGAGAAAATGGAGCATAAAAACAGAAATAAGTAAAAATTATATGTTCCCAGTTAATTGTTTCCCTTTCTGTTAGCCTGGAAAAACATTCTGATAAATGCGGTTTGGTCATCAGTTTTTATTCGTGCTGCCCTGTAAGCATCTATTTGGATATGTTAGCTGCTCTTTCCTCCAAATACTACCCTGTGTTTTGTGGTGACATAGAGGGGGTCTGAAGAGATTAATGCAAAGCCACGAGACTTGCAGAACCAGTGAGGGGGATCGCCACCCCAGGAAACACGAGGAGCCGCGTAACTCTGGACCCTCATCTTGGAATGTGGGTCAGCATGATTCACGGGTAGCGAAGAATGGTTGTGCCGGTCACGTTGGAGAAGCTGCTATGTCGGCTGCCTCTCTTTATAGTAAAATGACTTGGAGTTAAATATAGAAATAAGTCATCCTTGTACCTGCGTGTGGACTTAAATGCTTAACTTTGTTTAGGCATTTATTACAGTCTAGATTCTTCTCATGCTGGCAAAGTCATAGAATTTTTGGAAATATATCTCTCACTCCTGGCCTCTTTGTTGAGATGTTGCTATCTCAAAGCAAACCAATAATTTTGTGATTATGATGCTTTTTAGGGCTACAAAGGAGAGGTATAAAGTGCTTTGGAAAGTCTGTAATAAAGAGAATTGAACTGACCTGCTTTGCAGTGGGGTTTGGGGCACAATAGTTCCCTTGGAGCAGTGGTGATTGAAGTTGCAGTCTGAAGGGCGACTGGGATGTAGACGGAGACCGTGTGAGAACAGAGGGCAAAGGGTTCCATGGGAAGAGAGACAGTGTGTGAAAGTTCAAGACGAGCCTGAGAAAGTTCTAGATCTCCGAGAACACTGACTTGACTTAGAGCTGGAGAAGGCGAGATTGTATTTGTTTTTCTGAATAAAAAGTAACACAGCAGACTTTCTTACATCAGTCAAGTTTGTTTGTATCTCCTCAACTCCCCACAAAATAAAACTAAAGACTCTTTTCTTGCTCTTGTTGGTATTTCTAATTATGGCCACTTTCATCAGTCCCATTTTTATAATCATCATTATAACTGTACCATATTTTTAAGTTTATTTCATGTTTTCACCTGTTGTTACATGCATTGCCTCACTCAGCTCTCACAATGAATGTGAATCCGAGTCCAAGGCCAGGACACTCCTTTAAGCGGGTGGGGAGTGTCAGCACCAGCCTCATGGTTTTGTTCTTGGCCAGTTCTGATGTTCACAGTGCAAATCTGACAGATTGATTTCCAATCCAACCACTGGAGGTTCCTTTATTTCTGGGAAGTTATAAATCAGCCGTGTCACTGAGAATCATCTGTTTCCATCGAGTATGATTTTTTAAGAAATGTCATTTCCCTGATGATTACTGACGTGGAGAGTATCTTTACATTATTCCTGTTGGATATTTGTATATCCTCTTTGCAGAAGTGTCTATTCAGATTTTTAAGCTCATTTCTTCTGCTTTCTTGAGATATAATTTATTTGCATTTAAGTAAAACATTATATATAAGTATGTTTAAATATCGCGTATGAAACATTGTATATATTTAAGGTCTGCAGCATGTCGGTTTGATGCACTGGCATTCGGACAGAGAATTGCCACCACAGCGTCAGCCTTCGCCTGCTTCTTAATCAGGTTACTTGTTCTTGATAGTGAGTTGTAGAAGCTCCTCGTATATTTTAAACATTAACTCCTTCTCAGATATGCGGTTGTGAATATTTCTTCCATTCTGTAGGCCGCCTTTTCACTCTGCTGTTCCCTCTCTCGTGCAGAAGCTTTTCCGTTTGATGAGGTCTGACTCGTCTGTTTGCTTCTGTCACTTGTGTCTTTTGTGTCACATCCAAGAAATCATTGCCAAGAACAAGGTCATGAAGATTTTCCCGTAGGTTTTCTTCTAGGAATTTTATAGTTTCAAGTCTTCCATTTCAATTTTAATCAGTTTTGAGTGGAGTTTTGTGTATGGTGTGAGAGAAAGGGCTAATTTCATGGTTTAGCATGTGGATATCAGTTTTCCCACCACTGGTTGTTGAAGAGACTGTTCTTTCCCCAGTGTGTATCCCGGGTGCCCTGAGGATCAGCTGCCCATATATGCATAGATTTTTCTCTCCTGCTCCAATTGTCTAAGTATCTATCCCTATGCCAGTATTTTCTATAAAATCAGCATGTGGTATCACCAGTTAAGATGACCATTATGAAAAAACAAAAAATAACAAATGTCGGTGAGAATGTGAAGAGTTGGAGATGTTTGTATGCTGTTGGTGGGTACATAGAATGGGGCGGCTACTTTGGAAAACAGTATGGAGGTTTCTCAAAATTTTAAAAGTAGAAGTACTATCTGATCCAGCAAACCCACTTCCGGCTATCTGTCCTAAAGAATTAAAGGCAGAATCTCAAAGAGATAGTTGCACTCATGCTCGATATAGCATTAGTCACAATAGGCAAAATGTGGGAGTACTTTCAATGTCCAATGAGGGATGAATGAATAAAGAAAATGTGGTATACGTACAATGGACTGTTCAGCCTTAAAAAAAGGAAATCCTATAGTATGTGGCAACCTGGATGAACCTCAAGGGCACTGCGCTAAGTGAAATAAGGCAGTTACAGAAGAGCAGACACTACAGGGTTCTACTTACACGTGGCGTGTGAGAGTCGTCGAACTCCTGGAAGCAGAAAGTGGAATGTTGATTGCCAGAGGCTAGAGGAGGGGGAAATGGTAGTTGCAGTTCAGTGGGCCTTAGGCTTCAGTTATGCAAGAGGAAAACGTTCTAAGATCTGTGCAACGCTGTTCCCATAGTTAACGATACCGTGCTGTGTACAATTGAAGAAATTACTAGGGGGGTGGATCCCATGTGTTGTTTTGACCACAATAAAAAAAGAGAAATATCACTGAGTCGTTACTTTATCTTGGATGTCTCTAAGAGACAGAACCGTCTGAGGGGCAAAGAGGTGGGACACGGGAGAAAATCGATCCTTCTTGAAAGAAGGCATGTAGCCGGGATGACTGCTTAAGATTCTTTCAGCTGCGGGTTTCTGTGACATAAGAATGCCTCTGCTGGAAGAAGTGTGAACTGGTTTGCATATCACCGGGCATGATTTAGGAGTGCTGTCACTACTGTAGGGAGGATTTAGTAATGTTAATTTACTAACAGAGTAAATTAATATACTGATGGTGGTCGTTAAGTAGCTTGTGGATTAAAACATTCAAGGAGAATGGAAAGCAGAGCATAAAAGGATCTACTTTAACTATGTCCCTTATGATGTATCATGGTCTTTTTGGATACATGACTATAATAAAGCATTGCCATTCAATTAGAGTGAGTTAACTTAAAAATTAATATTGTCCCATGCTTAATTCCGTTTCAAGGGCTAGAGAAAAGGGAGAGGTTTCTGAGCCATTCCCTGTGCATTTGCTTCAATGACAGACTATAAATCAAAATAAGGCACGGACTCCTGCCCAGTCCTGCCTTCTGTGTAGTGCGTGTCAGTGTCAGACTTTAAAAACGAGTGCCTTGTTAGAAGGGCATGCGCTTTTTGATTGAACAAAAGAGAGTGGAATGCATTGGAGGTTAAAATCCGGCCCTTTGACAATGTTTTGGGTCTTCAGGAACATCTACAAAGGGCACATGGACAAAACCAAAGGGGGGTGGGATCAAGGGTGGGAAGTGGGGGTGGCTGGGGTGGGGGTGAGTGGCGGGAGGAAAATGGAGACAACTGTACTCAAACAGCAATAAAAAATGTTAAAAAAAGAAAAAAAATGTTTTGATACTTTACCTGGGAGCCTGCATTTATTAATAATAATGATTCCTAAATTTTTATTTTGGCTGGTTTGCTGATTATATAGAAAGACCCAGAAGAAGTGATGAAGGAAATGATCTAGTGAAAAGTATTAAAAAATCACCTTCGGCATCTTTGGCACGAGGAGCAAGTCCACATATATCAATTGATAGGATTTTAATTTTTCTTTCATGTCCAGTATTTCATTTTCTCATTCCTACTAAAAAGATGCAGCAAACATTTTATTATTACTAGGAAAATCCATCCTGTGGGCATGCATGTTAATCATTCTCAAAATCCACTCATTGTCAATTGATGATTGAGTTAAATGAGGGAAATACATGTACTTGTGTGCAAGTGTATGGGTATAGGGGGTACTCAACTAAAGAGAAAAAGGTGGAAAAGAAGTTAAAAGTTCAAAAGCTCTTACTCTGCGTCAGGGACTCTGTTCGATAATTTAGCTAATTTATAAACAACTAACATATTTATTGTCTGAAAGTATGTGACATTGTTTCACATCTATATACCATGTATTTTTTCCATCAGCTGTGTGATCTTAACAAGACTAGTTAATCAGTTACAGTCATGCATGGCTTAATGATGGGGATGCAGTTTGAGAAATGTTTCAGTGTTGTGCCAACATCGATGGCAATTGCATCGTTAGGCTAACACCTTAGAGTGCACTTACACAAACTCCATAGTATAGCCTGCCACACTCCCAGGCTATATGGTCCAGCCTGTTGCTCGTGAGCTACTACCCTGTACAACATGTTGCCATACTGAATGCTGTAGGCAATTGTAAGACAGTGGTAAGTATTCATGTATTTAAACCTATGTAAAACATAGAAAAGAAACAGTAAAGATACAGTATTCAAGGTAAACAGCAATTCACCTGCACAGGGCCCTTACCGTGGGTGGAGCTGGCAGGACTGGAAGCTGCCTTGGGTGAGTCGGTGAGTGAGGGACTGTGAGGGCTAGGGCATTACTGTCCACTGCTGTAGCCTTTGTAAACGCTGTGCACTTAGGCTATGCTAAATTTGTTAAAATATTTTTCTTCCTCTAATATAAATTAACCTTAGGTTACTGCAACATTTTTACTCTATAAACATTAAAATTCTTAAAACTTTTAGATTTCTGTTATAACAATTAGCTTAAAACAATATAAATATATATTTAAAAAAGCAAAAAATGATATTAAAAATAATGTTAAGACAAGCAATAACACTGGAAAAAATAAAATAAAATGGGAATACTTATAGACAAAAAACACATTGTACAGCTGTATCAAATATTTTATTTATAACCTTATAAACTTTGTTATATTCAAAAAGTATTTTTTTTTAACTTTTAACACTTTTTTGCTAAAAACTAAGACAAGAACACACACATTATTAGCCTAGGTCAACATAGGGTCAGTATCGTCTTTCACCGCCACATCTTGCCCACTGGTAGGTCTTCGGGGCAGTAACGTGCATGGAGCTGTCGTCTCCCGTGACGACGAGGCCTTCGTCCACAGCACCTCCTGAGGCCCCGCCTGAGGCTCTTCTAGAGGAGGCATCACTCTTTTCAGAAATATGTCCACAGTGGTTTGCTTGGTTCGTTCCTCTTCTTCCTCACAGATTTGCTTGTCAGTAGGTAATATGCCATGAACATTCCTCTCTATTTGTGAAAACCTTTCAGTGTTGGGGTCCATGTGTTCAAGAACTTTAAGGAGCTTGTTGAGTTCTGCTAAACCCTCCATGGTGAATTTTCTTGGGGGTTCTTCTTCATTTTATTCACCTGCAGTTTCCTTAAAAAAAAACAAACCTTCTTATTTAGCTGTGCATCCCTGTTCCAATCCCAGCACTTCTCCATGAGTCCGTTCCACAGGAGCCACCTCTAGAAGCTTCTCACTGTCACCCTCATGCACCCCCAGGGCACATCTCTGCTCCATCTCAAGCACAGCCTTGTTGATTTTTGCAGCTTCTTCCTCCTTTTAAAGTTATGGATGAACCTCTTCAGATGTCGCGTCACTCCTGGGTGAACTCCAAGTTCAAACAACGTCCCAGGTGCTATCAGAGGCAGTCCTTCCCGAATTGCATCAGTGTCTTCTGTGTCTTCCTCGGTTGTAGCAATAGCCTGGGTGAAAGTCCTCCTTTTAAAAGGCCTTCAAAGTCGCTATCACTTCTTGATTCATTGGTTGGATCAAAGAGTTGGTGATCAGAGAGATAAACTCCACTTTGATATGGGGGTGACAATCACTGATAAGTGATGATGTCCAGAAGCATTGGCGATAATAAGCACAACTTTGAAAGGTTTCTCCAAAGAGCCCTTCCCAGTTTCAGGCCACCGAGTCTATGAGGGCACCTTGGATGAGCGGCTGGGTCAGCCACAGCTTCTCCTTGCTCCTGGGTACAGCAGCAGCGTGTGCTTGCTGGTGTGCTCAGAAGCCGGGAGGTTCTCCCTGCTCCAGATCACAGAGCCTGTGACACTGTCCCCAAGTAAGACTGTTATCCCATCCTCAAAAGCCTTGAAACCTGGCAGGGGCTTGCTCTCCTTACGGGTAGAGTCCTCTCAGGCACCCGTCTTCAGAACAGGGAGTTTTCATACATGCTGAATATTTACCCTGGCAAGTGATTTCCCTTCACAATCAGCTTATCTAGAGTTTCCAATGATCCTTCAGCTGCCTTCATATCAGCACTCTCAGAATCTCGCTCACTTTCACATTATATGATGAATAACAATTCTTGAATTATTCAAACCATTCAGAGCTAGCAGTAAATTCAACATCACAGTCAGGTCTGGCCATTTCGTTCAACATCGCAAGCAAACTTTGCTTTGGCTGTGATTGTCCCGGTGCCGAGAGGGTTATGCTTCTGTGTCTGCTCTTCGGTCCAGGTCATTAGCAATTTCTCCCTGTCTGAAATAGGCCCTTCTTGAAGTTTTGTTAGTCTTGTTGCCTTCATTGAAGCACATCCTTTAATAGCTTCTGCCACTTTTGTTCTTGTTCTTTAAGATGGTAGGTAGCTATGGTGGGAGGGGGCATTCCTGACTGGTGAGCAATAACCACCACCCGTTTTCCTCCCTCCTCGTCCTTAACCACTTTTAATTTCATATCCAGGTCAGTTTCTCCAGCAGCATGAGCAGTGGATTTTGTGCACTTAGGGGCTGTGATGAACAACACTACATGAGATTAAATCAAGAAGAAGAGAAAATGGTACAGTCAGGAGACTTGATAAACAGGAGACGTATGAGGCTGCTGCTGGCGTAACATAGCACACTGTTTTATGGCAAACTTTTTTTTAAGTAGAAAGAATGCACTCTAAAATAATGATAAAAATATAGCATAGTGAGTCATAAACCAGTAACAGTGGTTTATTATCAAGTCTTATGCAGTGTACATAATTGCACGTGCTGTACTTTTATACGACTGGCAGTGAAGGTTTGTTTGCACCAACATCACCCTAAACACTTGATTGATCATTCACTACAATCATACGATGGCTCTAATGTCACTAGGTTACAGGAAATTTTTAGCTTCATTATAAAATTATGGGATCACTGTTTTATATGGGGTTTGTCATCGACAGAAATATCAGTCTGTGGCGATGGCTATAGTTAGTATATTGTCAAGCTGATCAACTTTTTTTTTCCTGTAGGGCCTTGTATTGTGACAAAAATATATCGGCAGGCATTAAAGGGATTCAGCACATCACTATGACGTGTTCTTTCTGCTTGTGTAATGTGGCAAGAAGTTTAAAGGAAAGAGCATTTGTCTGTGCTAACATGTTCACATAAAACAAATACTACACAAATACGTACAAGCACATTATTGAAAGTCTGATACTGAAGGATTAACATAATTTTTTAAAAGCTGTTTGTGTGTGGAGTCTCCAAAACAGACAATTTCTTGGCAAAAGCCTTGAGAAAAAAGCAAGCTCATTCAGTGACTGGAACTGAGGAGTCACTTTGCATGAAGTTCACGTTGAAGATGATCTTGAATTATAGAGTATGTGGTGGTTTGCAGATAGAGATTCAATGGGGCCGTGTAAAAAGTAACTAGGAAAGTGAGAGGAGAAATAGAGATTATTTCTTAGGAACTTAATTAAATGGAGGTTGGACAATACAGGAGTGGAAAAGAGAAAAGAAAGCAAGCCGTGAGATTCAAAAGAAAGTTGAGAAAAAGCACTGGAGATAGAGCAGAAAAAGAGATTAAAGGTTCAAGTAACGGTCATCACTTATTAGCTATTACTTCCCCTGACTCAGAGGTGGTTTCCATATCTTCACCTGTAGCCAAATTGGATTTACACCAAATGGAAATAAAATACTCTGGGATAGGTCCAAATGAGTGTTGCTGGGCTTGGGGGTATTACTGATATACATAATAAATTTTGAAATTAGGAATATAGGATATTTCTCCTGAGAGTTCACATTTAATGTATGAGAGCAGAGACAGGCAGAGTCAGCTGGAGTGAAATGGCCCCGGGCCTGCATGTTCTGTAGTAACCTGGTGGAATATTAACATATTTGAAAATAGAATACGCGCTGGTCAGTCTTTCAACCACAGAAAAAGGTGAGTTGAGTTCATTCAGTCAACAAAATATGTATCGAAAGCTTACCAGGTGCCAAGCATGAGCTATAGTAATGAGCAAGAAGACAATGTCCCTGACCCCTCAGGGGACCCACAATTACCGAGGTGAGTATTGGAATGATACAGCCAAGCACCGCTCAGGAGAGAGTCAGTGATACCATTTTTCTGTTTTGCTCAGAGAATCTCTCCTGTGAAGAGGAAGGCAGCAGGCATTTTTGTACGTTATTAGTAAAGAATTGAATCATCTAAATAATGTCCCCTTTTCCAAGTTCATGCTAACCATGTAAATTTCTAATCATAATTAGGATCCCCAGATGTGTCTGCCTATTGGAAAAGAATACTCTCATCAAACAAATATGAGGATTTTGGTCATTATTATGTTTATATTTCTCTTTTTATACACAGTCATTAGTATTCTGTGTTTTACAGCAGTCTACTGTGAGGCCACCCCTAAGGAACAGATTGCTTCTCAGAGTGCTGCCCAAGTCAGGGCCTTGGTGGTTGGAGGCTGGGGACCAGACCCTTTGCTATCAATACCCCGAGTCTCTTAAGAAACAGCCAACTGGGCCAGACAATGCCATCCAATATCTGTATTAGCTGTCCTTATCCTGTCTTACAATTTCTGGAAGGTGTTATTCAATTATTCCAAATAATATTGAGCATGGATCTGAGAGATACTATTTTTAGAGCAGTGATAGAGTAGGTAAGTTATTCTTTCTTGTTTCCGCATAGTAGTTGCCTTATGTTAAGATCTCCTCCCATTCCAGACACTTCCTGCCTCAGGTGTGAGTGTCAAAGGGCCAGCCCATCGTCTTCTGATGTCTGTCTGTCCTTCAGGGAAGGAGCAGCCTCATGATGTGTTAATTCGCTTTTGACAGCTGGCTCTGGGCCCTCTACTTAGAAGTCTGCTGTTATTATTTGGTTACTGGCCAAAGCAACTTCAGGCTACCTTTAAAAAATTGTAAACCTAAAGTTACTTTTACTTTTATTAAGAGATTTTAAGTAGAGCAGCAGCTAATTATCCTATAAGAAAATCAGTCTCTTCATGGTATCAGCATTTTTATTTTCTTCTTATTTTTTAAACTCTCAGCATAAAAATACTTAAACAGATTTCTGCCTGATGACTAATAATCTATTTTTTTACCATTGTTCTATGTAGCTGTCAGGGATATTTTGCTCCAAATGGTATTTATACTTCACAGTGGACTTGGTTTAAAATTTGGTATTAGCACTATACTTTTTTCATCCAAAGTCAAAATGGGAAAGTCATATAGTAAACACTTTCCTTTAGAATGCTGTATGTACTTGGGTATATGGTTGTTTAGTTATTTTGCCATTACTAGGTTTGTAGAAAACAGTGACATCATAGGAAGTCTCAAACTTTGAAGCAGCATTTCATCTTGTTTTGTCTTGAGACTAGCAGTACATCCTGTTTAAGGATAAAATAGATGATCCTGATACAATTAGAGATACTCTAGCCGCAGCCTGGATGGGCGGGTGAGTTGGGTGGAGCCCTGGCTTGGAGCTCTATACAACACGATTTTGAAATCTAGAGGTTGGGATTCGAATGTCTCATGTCATTGGGGGGAGGGCCACGAGAAAGAAGCATCATGTTATTTGTCCACAGTATAAGGAAGAGCACTTCCTAAGAAGCCCACCAAGGCTTGAATGGGCCTAGAAGCCGTAGCAAATTGGGAGCAGAGCAAGCCCTGTGGTAATGGGGACTCGGGAATGATGACTTGATAGTGTGTGGGTGAGATTCCAAGCTACAGATCACATAGGGACAAATCAGACTGAAAAAAGCTTTCATGAACTGTTTTAAAAATTTGAGTGATTCTTTTGGAGCAAAGGAATCTGGCATATCAAGACTCCACAGATTAACAAAGTTTAATTCCATTTGTTTATCTTCTATAATGGTCCAGACACAGTCCTAGGTGCCTTTATAGTGAAAAGAGCGCTGAAGCTAAAAACTGAGTATGTGGGTTATTTCATGCCCTATAAACATGCCAGATGGAATCACCAGCAGTGTGTTACTAAGTAACAAGTGGAAAAATAATATGTACTGACTGATAGTGTTATAATTGGGATTTATGATTTCTATTTGTAGTCCTGGTCATTTTTCCCCTTAGAGGCAGTGCTCATGGAGAGTTTGAAATATACATACATGTCTATGCATGAAGAGACCAACACATTCCATGTAAACATCCTGATTGTCTCTTAAATATCACACATGTTAATGCTCAGATATTTCATATCATGGGAGTATTTCATGCCAGATTCCTTCTTTTTATCTAAGGCTCACTCATTGCCAAATGCTGATGTATATTCTTCATACAGAAGAATATAATGCTTGATGACTCTTGGCTCATTTTCTGCTCATTTTCTTCTGTCTATACTATTGCCAAAAGCAAACTCCTTCTCTGCCTCTCCGCTTTCCCTCAAATTTATCTCGCTCCTCACCATCATCATAAAACTTCCAGATCAAATAGTTTTTAATCTTTGTATATTTATTTCTGGACTTGGGGCAGTCTGTCTCCTGGTGTCACTGCTCAGTAAAGCCAGCCTGTTTAGGGTCCACGATGACCTGCTGAGCACCGGGCCTGCAGCTGAGAAGTCTCTGGGCGGCCGCCTGTCCACAATGGAGGGATTGGTGCCTTCTGCCACGGACGCCCCTCCTCGCATCTGCTCTTCTTTGACTCTTCCTTCCAGTCTCTTTCACTGGCTCTCCTTCCTTTAACGACTCCTGAGTGCAGGTTGAAACCGTCCATGTCTGCTGCTTTTGTCATAGTTTGGGACCCGTCACCTCTCAGCAGGTCCAATCCAAGAGACTCCTATTATGCTCACAGACTATTGGGCATTCGCCTCTCTCACCTGTCCCAGGTCACACTACAGACTGTCCGGAGAAGTCACTCATTAAGACAAGCCTGATCCTGCACGTGGTTGCTTAAAACGCCCATTGCCCCGTGGACAGAATAAAAATCCTCTGCGTGGGACACAAGCCCCCTCAGGGTCCGGCTTCCCTTTCCTGTTCCTGCTTCACATCCTGCACCTCCTCTCTCCTGCAAACAGGACTGGCTGCCCCTGGATTCGTGTTCCCGCCCACACATCCACCCCCTCTCTGTCTAGCAATCTCCAAGGTGTTCACTCTCTTTGTGCCTTTCCTCCATCCACCCAATGAAGGGAACTGCAGTGTCTGTGTTAAGGGGACATTGTGGTGGGTGAAGGAAATCAAGGCCACGTAGCCGCAGAATTTCCCGCCAGCACTGTGAGGAGACCTGTGCACGCTCATCGCTCATCGTGGCTCCTGTCTGTACCTCGCTCTGAGGTGGGCCCTGGGGGGTGTGCAGAGGATGCTCAGGAAACCGATACAGGTAGTTAAAAGTTTAGAAAATTAGAACCGTGAAACACAGGTAAAGAAACAGTGATTCAGGCGAGAGAAGAAAAAGCCTGAGGGAAGATACAAGAAAGAAAAATTATTTCCTAGAGGATAGACTCAAACCATCTTCCATTAGTATTGAGAAGAAACGCAGCAAAGCATGCAGGAGTTATATTTGCCATGAGAAACACTTCCTAGATAAGGGATTGGCCATCTAGAATAGTTCATTTATGACACACTCAAATTTATTTATCTGTAGGTCTAAAAAGATACATTTTCTTCTGTCTAGCCAATTTAGATATGAAGTGGTCTGAACACAGAGAAGTGATTTGGGTGATTTTGCAGCTTCCTTTGCCCCCTCAGTAAGTCAGTCTCTCTGTCTCTTTTTGCCTTGGTCCATTTTTTGGAATGTCTCTCTCTGGCTTTCTGTCCCTTTGCCTCTGTATTTGTGTTCCTCTCCCTGGTTTTCTTCCTCTTTGTTCTCTTCTCTCTCTTCTCCCATCCGTCAATACTTCTGCCCCACCCTTCTAGCCCCAATATGAGCAAAAGATTTTCAGAAATGGTCCAAACGCTGCTGTGTTCCTTTGTTGTTTATCTCAAATTCATTCTCTTTTGGCTGGCATTACTAACATCAGAGCAACACTTCCATTTCTTTAATGAATGAAGGCGGAAGTTTTTGTGATCACTTGCTTTAATAGTATGACTTTCTGAGATCTTCTCCCCCTATAATATACTTTGCTTAGCACAGCTCCATGCCTTTTCCCCTTTGAGGGGAATTTTCTCTATCACTTGTGGGTACACGTTACTGAGAACTGTTAAGTTCCCTCATTAGCTGATATTAGACGTCTGAGGGCAGGGCTGTCGATCAATAACACTGCTCCGAGGAGCAAGGAAAGCCAGAGAAGGCCTTGCTCACCTCTGAGCGCTGTCTTTGCAGGTTCCATTTCTAACCAAGTAGCTGTTTGCTGTTCTGTCTTTCTGTTTATGTGCATACTTCCGCCTTTCTTTTGGCGATGGTGGTAGTCGTCTTTGTCTTTCTCTCATTAACACTGCCTCATGTTTCTCCTCTGTGGTATCGTTCTGTTCTTTTCACCCCTTTTTAATTTTCAGACATCGGGGCAGATTCCATCTTGTCTTTTCCCGAGATTGGCTCTTTATGGACATAACCTACTCTGGCTTCCTGCCACTGGGGGAGCCGGTCGGTCCCGGCACTTGCCACTGGAATCCACCTGGCACCGAGGTGACAGATGTTAAAGCTTGTATGACTGGTGAGAAAGTCACATGGCTGAATCGATACAGCTATTTTTCTTTTCTCCAGAGCAGGTATAATATCTCATCCTTGACTTTTTTATCTGGTGTTTACTAGATTTTCCCCTTAAGCATTTCAGAAGATGACAGGTAATTTAATTTTGTTCCCGGTTTTCTATTCTTCACTAGCTCTCCTGCCATAGTTGAAGAGAACGATTTTGTGTCCTTTCTCACAAGTTCACTGTGACCCAACAAACCCCAGAGATAAAACTTTACAATATAAACTCAGTAAGAAGAGTAGAATTGGCACTTCTCTTGAAGAAAGCATGAGAAGGGAGCAAGCCAAGAGGAAGGAGCAGTGGTCACTATGCACAAGATAGCGCCTTGCTTGTTTATACGTGACCGCTGCCTACTGCTGTTTCAACAGGTGCCGCTAAGTGGAAGCTGCCCTGGAAAAATTATTTGGAACTGAGTGTAAATAATGTTCCTACAAAGCAGAATTATCAGTTATTATATGGTCTATAATAACAAAATAAAGTCACTTCAGTGTTTGCTTTGGCTTCTTGTCCTTTTCTCCTTTTTTCCCTTATTATTGCTATTATTATTATTTTAAAAAATAAATTAAATTTTTTCCATCATCATTTTTCCCCTCTACACTCTCTTCTGCCTCCGCCCACCCTCCTTTCCCCAACTCCAGTTTTACTCTGTGACACCAGGCTGTTTCTATAATTTTCAAGTCTGTATGCATTTATCATATTTTCATAGTCTTTCTAACTGATTGACTCATTCATTGAGTAAGTCACATTTATTAAGCAATTACTATAGCTGAGTTAGTGTCTCCAGTCTAGCCATGTAAGAGTTCAATAGAGAAAGCAATTCACAAAAGTAGCCATAATACCAGGTGTAAAATGCATTCTTGTTCAGTTCCCTCCATTAGAGACACAGTTGTATCTGCCTCACTCCTTAGGCCTATGTTGCTTAACTATTGGTGTGTCTTTCTGCCTCTTTACAGCCACTGGAATCAAAACACCTGCACTCATGTCTCCATGTCCTTTCTCCCTGTGTGGGACCACACTCATGCACTCTGATCTTGGCCTCTGCCCCACCACTGAAACGTTCTTGCTGAGGTCAACAATGATTTAAATGTTAAATTTAACACGTATATCCCACGTCTTAGCTTTTCATTTCACTTACACATCTCATACTGTCGATCATTCTTTCTTTAATTTATTACATTCCATTTTCTTGATTCCCTTGTTATATTTCATCACAATACTCGCAATATTTTCTTCTCCTTTTGCGGAGCAGCCTTCATTTTAAACAGTGTAGTTATTTTTCCTTTTCCACTTCCTTTGAGGTTGGCATTCTTGGGATTCTGACCTCAGTTCCCCTTTCTCTTCTTTATGGAATTTCACCCACTTTTATAACTGCAGACTGCAAACTCCACCTCTAACCTGAGTGCTTTCGGGTCTTTTCTGTCTATCCCAGCGCAGATTGGGATGTTCAGCTACTTACTGGGCATGTCTTTGGCATGTAAATTTCATCTTTTAAAAAACCAAATGTATCTCTTCTCTTCAAATCCGCTCCCCTTCCTTTGTTTCCTACTTTGGTGAGAGGCACCACCATGCACTCAGCTGCTGAAGTGGGAATGTAGGGGTCAAGATCTTCCCTGGGAAATTCCTTACCATATCTTTGTCTTACAGATTTACTGGGGTATACAAATGATCAATTGTCTTGTTGGTAGATTATTTTATAATTTATCCTTTTGTAAATCGTGATCTAGCTATATAATTATCATCGCTCTAATCTTCTGCAAATGTAATTGTTATACACATCAAATGTAATTGTTATACACATCTTGATTTATTTACTTAGAAACTACAAACAGAAAATATATGGGGAGGAAATTGTAGCAATTATGCTGAGTGATGAAATGTCAGATGACATCTTCCTCCAATTTTTAATGCTTTTCATATTTTAGTAGTGAATTTTTAAAAAATGTATGATTGAAAACCTCTTAAAAGAAGAAAAGCAACAAAACATAAGGAACATATGTTCATGGAAAACAATAGCATTTTATATTGAGGCCAGTCCTCTTCTCATTGAGTAATGACCTAAATTTCTTTTTAAGAGAATGTTAATAGTTTAATTAATTCATAAAAAATTATTAAGTGCCTAGATTAACCAGGGGGAAAGTAGTACGATTTAGAAAACAAACAAATAAAAAACCCAACTCAGCTCTAGAAGATAGGGGAGGAAGAGAAGAGAGAAGTGATATTGAAGTGATATTGAAGTTCTATTTCAGGAGTGATGTTGACTCCTGAAAAAAGTGAAAGGAAGGTATGCCAGGCACAGGGAACAGCATTGTGCAGAACCTCACGGGCATGGAAAAGCAAGGGGAACTCGGAATGTCTGGGGATTACTGTGTGTGTGAGATGGACAGCGTGGGAAGATTGTGTGCATGTTTTGTTGATCTGCAAATTTAGTGGGCATTGGTGAGAGGAAATCAAAAGGACTGTTTTCCTTAGTTAGCTCTTAAAGTATTAGGCAATGTCTGACTTTATTAAAATCAGTCTACATAGCATTTTCTTCCACCTCTGTTTTTCAGGTGTTGGTACTTTTTCACTTCTCTAAACTTTACCTCTTCATCACAGTTTATTTGTATAATACCCATTGGGCAAGTCTTGTTTCTTTTTTTTTCTCTCCATCTCTGGTTTTAAAACACAATGCATGCATTTGACTTCCCCTGCTCTTGGATGTCATCTGGGACTATAATGCAGCTGTTAGCAAAGAGTCTTTCCCCCAGTTCTTAACTAATCTAAAGTAACATTAAACTGCTCCTGTTTACTCATAGCATGTCTTCTGCAGTCTTTGTTCGTGTCCCTGAAAGCTGACTCCCAGGTGAATAGGAGCAGGTCGGCAAGGCTTGTGCGGACTCACTCTACTCCACTGTGAGCGCGGCGTGTGCCGGGCAGCCTGTGTGATCGCAGCGCGTTTCCACCAGCAGGTCTCTAATTTAAATAAATCCTTATGGTGTTAATCACCGAAGATGTAATTATGTCTTCGTGTGCTGTGTGCTTTTACTTCAGTGATTTTGAAGCAGATTGCTCTTTGATAGTTTCATCATTTTTTCATGAACTTGAATAGGGAATTGGGTAGTTACAAGTTGAGTACCCTGAACAGACTTGAACTGACTTCCGATGGTAGGATGTTCATGGTTTTTCTGAATGGAATTTTGTGTTAATCTGGCGAACACCCAATCTGACCAATAAGTGAGAGCCCTTTGCTGGAAGCCAGGAAGCCATACATGTTTCCTTTTTATGAGCCTCAGCTTTGGTCATTCCTGATCTATCCAAAGGTACTTAGCTGTGTCCTTTTGGTGCTTATGATTTTTAGAGTGCTTATGATTCTTAGAGTGTATTCTGCTTTCTATGCCATATTCTGCTTTTCAGCGGTCCTTTGTAGTGACTCCTGAGACCCTTTGTGACTTGGAGTAGTGACTCTTGCCCTCAGTTGCCGTGCAGACCACGAGGGGTGGCCTGCAGAAGCTTCGGCTACGGCAGTGAGCCCCCCGTCTGCTGTGCATTAGCATCACCAGGAAGCTTAAAAATGTGCTGATGCCTGTGCTCACCTCCCCCTGCCCCCAGCTTAATTAAGTCAGAATCTATTGGGCCCAGGCACTGATCCATTTTAGAAGTTCCACAAGTGAATCTCATGTAACCAGCATTGAGTACGAGTAGAGCATGGATTAAGACGGAAGAATGGGCAGGGTGTGCTCACCTGTGGGCAGTGATGAGGGGAGCTGCAGATTCTGGAAAGGAGGTCTTGGGGATGGAGGAAATGAAAATCCCCATAGATCTTTAAGGAAGTACAGTGTGGATAGAGAGGACTTT
>PVKM010006287.1:0-44794 GCA_004027735.1 Carollia perspicillata
ATCAAATTATACATATACAGAATAATTTCGAATAATGTTGTAAAACTTTGTGAAGAAATGGACAAGAAGATACTGATAGAAAATGTTATGGTATCTGATCTATTTTTTTCAAAATATCTTATTTTTAAAACTTTACTACATTATTAAATTGACGTAAGGTATGCATCATGAAAATAGTTGAAAATGTTCTCTTTCAAATGTGTTTCTGTATAACAGAAATACATAATTTAATTGGGTACATATTGCAAAAAGCTTCAAAGTATATTTAGCAAATATTTAATAAGTCTATATTGTATACAGGTCATTATGCTACATACTGGCAATATAATGATTAACAGTATATCTCCTGACCAAGAACTTTATCACCTGGTGGAGAAGGCAGACTAGAAAACATACAGAAAACAGTGTAAAAGGTGCATTAATGAGATACACACAGAATGGCTATGGGAAAATGTGAAGACACTCAAACCATTCTCAGCTATAGAAGATCTTCCTCAAAAGATTTGGTAAGAATATTACAGAAGGAGTATGAACACGAGCATGAACAAAGGATAGTAAGGTAGAAGAGTAAAGAAATAGGCTCTGAAAATCAAAACGCAGGAGCAGCTTATTGGGATACATGCAGAGGGGCCAGGCCAGGAGACGGTGGACAGGCGAGCAAAGCCCAGATCATGAAGAGCTTCGTAGGCTATGTTAACCAAGTGCAATTTTATCAGGAGTGATATAAGAAATTATCAGAAGGTTTTAATATGAAGAATGGTATGAGCAGACTGGATTTTAGATCAATCATGCTGGCAGAAGACGAGAGAAGGCTTTTTCAGAAAGCCAGGCTGCAGAGCCAAAGACCCAGTGACGGTAGATAGACACAGGGAAGCAGTGAGAGCTGAAGTTTTCTAAATCAGAGTGGCAATGAGAATGGAGACCATTTTGAAAAAATAATGCACAGAATCAACAAAGAAGTGGTTCAATTTCCTCATAGTTTTGGGTCACTTTTTAAATCATAACCAGAAGATAGTCTGTTGATTTGAGAGAGAGAGAAAAGAAGGGAGAGACAGAGAGAGAGCGAGAGAGAAATATTAGTGTGAGAGAGAAACGATGTGAGAGAGAAACATCGACAGTTACTTCCCACACACACCCCAACAAGGGATGGAACCTGTCATCTAGGTATGGGCCCTGACCGGGAATTGAGCCCACAACCTTTTGGTGTATGTAATGACATTGCAACCAAAGAAGCCACCCAGCAAGGGCAGTTTTGGGTCACTTTTACCTTTCCAATTCTGGTTTAGGTTATGAATGTTTTGGTGGATTAAAAGAAACGTTCAGAGCAATACCTTTTTGTTTGTTATCAGTATGTTACTTCTCATCAAAAACACAAATATAGGCCACCTGTGAGCTGTGGTGTCCCTGTAAAACTCCACATGGAGCAGGTAAAAGTAAGCTGAGCCAAGAATGATTTCATTGTTGGAAAATAGTCTCATTTAGACATAACTTCCTGAAGAGGGAGAAAAAAAACCGTGAAGTATCTCAAAGCCAAATATTTCACTTACAGATGAAATCATAGTTCAGCACTGTCAGTGTTATTAAGTACAAATTGTCATTAAGCTGACACCTTTTCTAAGTAGTAGACTGAGAATTATTATGTAATAACTCTAATAATCATTATTAACATTTGGAAGATTTTTTCCATTTACAAAATATTTCCTATCCATTATCCCATCATAAGGAACTTTTCTTATGATATAATAGATTCTACGTGATGTAGCAACATATTTTCAAAGTTGAGGTCACTCAGATTTTTTACGTACGAGCTAGCAGAGCCACGCTCTTTATAACACATATTCTGTCAAGTGTAGTCAGCCAAATTTTTATAGGGATTAATCTATTTATTCAAAAGTCTCTTCACTGGTTTCCCATAAAAGTCTGTATTGATTTTAAAGTTTTGTTACTCGCTTACAAGGAAGGCATTTAATGGCCATAGACTAACATGTGCACTAGGTCTATTGACTCTATCTGTCCCTTGTTGCCCACTGATGTCACACAGTGAGCAGACCATTTAGTTCTTCCAAAAGCATGGACTCAAATCTCTTGAAGTGGAGGCTCTTTAGAAAATAGGTTTTTTGACTTCCGGCTGAGGTGGAGGCATAGGTAAATATACTTTGCCTCCCTGTACAACCGAAGGAAGGACAACAACAAATTTAAAAACAAAAAAATAACCAGAATGGACTGAAAATCAAACTGTATGGAAGTCCAACAACTAGGAAATTAAAAGGGAAACATTCATTCACACTGGTAGAAGGGCAGAGACTGGCAGCTGGGGTAGAGAGGACACACAGCAAGGCAGCAGATAGAAGACCACAGGGTCCTACATTTGCATGTGGATAAACTGGGAGGAACAACTGGTAATGAGACAGATCACACAACCCATGATTCTAGCACAAGGATATAAAGTCTCAAAACCTCTCACTGTAAAAACCTGTGGGGTTGCATCAGCAGGAGAGACTCCCAGCCTCACAGGAGAGATCATTGGAGAGATTTCAGGGTCCTAGAATGTACACAAAACCACCCACCTTAGAATTGGCACCACAAGGGCCCAATTTGCTTGTGGGTAGTGGGGGAAGTGACTGAAAGCTGGCCAAGAGCTGAACAAGTGGCATTATTCTCTCTCAGACCCCTTCCCCACATACAGCACCACAACTCAGTGACAGGGCTGCTCCACCCCTTACAACATAACAGTCCTGGCATGACAAAAAATATGGCCCAAATGAAAGAACAGATCAAAGCTCCAAAAACAGAACTAAGCAATGTAGAGAGAGCCAACCTATCAGATGGAAAGTTCAAATCAGGATGCTCACAGAGATGCTTGAATATGGTCACAAAATAGAGGGAAAAGTAAAAGCTATGCAAAGTGAAATAAAGAAAATATATGGGGAACCAACAGTGAAGGAAAGGAAACCAGGACTCAAATCAATGATTTGGAGCAGAAGGAAGAAATAAACATTCAACCAGAACAGAATGAAGAAATAAGAATTCAAAATAATGAGGAGAAGCTTAGAAACCTCTGGGACAACTTTAAATGTTTCAAAATCTGAATTACAAGGGTGCCAGGAGAAGAAGAAGAACAACAAGAAATGGAAAACTTATTTGAAAACATAAAGGAGAACTTTCCCAATCTGGCAAAGGAAATAGATTTCCAGGAAGTCCAGGAAACTCAGAGAGTCCCAAAGAAGTTGGATCCAAGGAAGCACACTGGAAGGCACACCATAATTACATTACCCAAAATTAAAGATAACTTGAGAATTTTAAAAGAAGCAAGAGGAAAGGAGACAGTTACCTACGAATCAGTTCCCATAAAGACTATCAGCTGCTTTCTCAAAAGAAACCTTACAGGCAAGAAAGGGTTGGCAAGCAGTATTCAAAGTCATGAAAAGCAGAGGCCTACATCCAAGATTACTCTATCCAGCAAAGCTATCATTTAGAATGAAAGGGCAGATAAAATGCCTCCCAGATAAGGTCAAGTTAAATTGTTCATCATCACCAAAACCTTATTATATGAAAAGTTAAAGGGACCTATTTAAGAAACAGAAGATGATAAAAAATATGAATGTAGCATCCACCAATCGTGAGAACAAATGTCGGAGACTTTTCAGGGTTTCAAAGATGTTACTTTATTGGCCAAAGCTTTACCTGCACAGGGGCAAACTCTCTGAATGTGTCAGAAGACACAGTGCTCCTTAGAGCTGCAAATGAGAGTTGCACCAACGCTTACAACTAGGGGTCTTTTATGAGTGCGAGCAAGCAAGCGTTTTACAGAAGCAAATGCGGCAGTTAGCTATTGGTTATTTGTATGCATGATTGGCACGTGGACAATTATATGATTGGTTTAAATCAACATGCCAGGCTCGTGGACAGTCTGTGCTCTGAGGCTTGGGTTATAACAAAAATTTCCAATTGAGCAACTAAACTAGTTCTGCCGTTATGTTCTACTTCTGGAACATTCTGTAACTTCCCGTTTTTAAGCAGAGGGAGGGTTTGCACTTTGCAAACCGATCCCCACAATGAACAGTAAAATGACAACAAACTCACAACTATCAATAATTGAACCTAAAAACAAACAAATAAAAAAAATTAAGCAAACAACTAGAACACGAACAGAATCACAGAAATGGAGATCACATGGAGATTTATCAGCTGCCAGGGAAGGAGAATGGGAGAATAGGTACAGGGAATAAGAAGCATAAATCGTAGGTACAAAATAGACAGGGAGAGGTTAAGAATATTATAGGAAATGTAGAAGCCAAAGAACTTGCCAAAGCCAAAGAACATATGCGACCCATGGACATGAACTAAGGGGTGGGGAATGCTGGGGGAAGGTGGGGTACAAGGCAGAGGGGAAAAAGGGGGAGAAAACAATGGGACAACAGTAATAGCATAATCAATAAAATGTATTAAAAATAGGGAAATTCGTTTCTTGATTCTGGAATGTAGTTGCAATTTTGATTCGTTATATCCCATGTGCCTGAATAAAAAAAATGTATTTGGTTACATCTCAATATTATTATTTTTGACAGTCATATTTCTATATTTTGGTACATGTGTATCTTTAATGAAGTATACTAATATGCTTTATACAATTTATTATGTTTTAAACTAATAATTTTCTGCTTCTATCAAGGGTCATCGAGTTTTCCACTGAAGAAATGAGTGGGTTATTTTGGCATTTGGATTCTAATAGACCAGATAGGGGGGGAAAGTTTAAAACAATATAAACCCTTTCATTTATTCAAAAATATTTACTTTAAGTTCTCAAGGAAAGAATTGTGGATGAGTAGGTTAGGTTTTACTATTTTTTAACAGGGTTTTATTTATTTATTTATTTACTTTTAGAGAGAGGGAAAGGGAGGGAGAAAAAGGGAGAGAAGCATCAGCGTATGAGAGAAACATCGGTCGGTTGCACCCCAGACAGGGACCAGGCAGCAATTCAGGCATGTGCCCTGACAGGACATTGGGAATTGTCACAGATCCCAGCTCCCGGGGTCCACGGTGTTATGGAGGAGACAAGACAAATTCACAAGGACTACTGAGTCCTGTGGAGGAAAAGGGATGGCATAGCTTCTCTCTCAAGAAGAGAAAAAGCCTGGAGAGCCTTAGCCACCCTCTCAAGAGGAGAGCGCCTTGACCCTTGCCTTGACAAACTTTCATTGGATTTAATTTGCACAGGAATACACAGTGTATACGTGAAGCTCATCAATCATTGTCAGACAGTAATGGTTAAACAATAGATAACATTCAAAGAACTCTGAGGGCTTATTGAGTCAGGGTCAGATAGTTAAATGGCCATAAAACTTTGAGGAACAAACTCACTTCCTGCTTGGACCCTTTTCATTTAAATTGAGGGTATTAGCAAAGCAAGTTTCATAGGATTTTATGCATTCTTTCTTAGGCCTGATCACCCGGGGAGCCCACCCTTTCCAGCACAGGGCTGCAACCACCTCCAGCATTTTTTCAGGCTTAAGTCAGGCAGGGGAAGTAAGGCAGCCAAGAGGTTGGGAGACTTCTCGCAGACAGAATGAGGACTCAGGCTATGTCAAAGCTGAGGGGCGAGGGTCCATCACCCTCTTTTTCTATAGGCCCCCAAGTCCTTCCTTGAGGTCTCCTTTGTGACCATTCCTGCCTTAGGTCATCCCTCTTTTGAGGAATCTTGCCTGACATTGGCTAATCAGTCACCTGCCAGGGGCCAAGGATGGTGAAGAGGAAGGGGGCAGAGGTGGTGCCCCTACAAGGAAGATAAGCTCTATCTTCTAAGTGGCTTATGTTCCCAAGGTCCTTTACTCAGCCTTAGCCATGGAGAATTACAGCTTATGAAAGCAGGCAGGGTGGTTCCCAACAGGGAATTGAACAGGAGACCTTTCACTTTGTGGGACAGACATCTGAGCCATGCTGGTCAGGGCAAGCCAGTTAGGTTCAAAACTATACAATTAGAATAAAGAAAAAAAATTGAATTGCATAAAATAGTGCAATTCATGCATCTCAATATAAAAAACAAAATGGGAATGGATCTTAAGAGAAGTATTCCAAATAATCTATGCAGACATTACTCTCTCCAAAAAGTAGAGCTTTATTCTTCTCTGGTTGAGTATAAGCTGAAAGAGTAACTTATTTCCCCAAAAAATGAATATGGAAAGAGAAAACTGTTTTACGGTGGAGATACCCAGCAGACATTGACTTCATTGAGGTTAACATCATCAGAGATATGTTATTGATATCATGTAACCTCTGATATGATATAATGAGGTCACCTCACTCCTGTGGTATTCTTTCCCCAAACCTCTAACCCGAATCTAAGCATGAGAAAATCAGCAAACAAAACAAAACTCAGGGATACTCTATCACACGTGACTACTTTTTATCAAAAGTGACAATGTTATTAAAAATAAAGATCAAAGAATTATCATAGGGCAGAGAAGACGAAGGAAACTTAGTCTTGTATAATGACTAAATGCAATGTGGTATCCTGGATTGGATCATAGAACAGAAAAACAATGGTCATGAAAAGACTAGTGAAATCTGAAGTTGGTAGTAATTGACCAGTGTATATTAATTCTTATGCACATGGCTATGTAAGATATTAACATCAGGAGAAAGTTTTAGAAGCTGCAATATATTTAAAATTTTACAAAATTTGTTTACTTCACATTTATTGCATATCTGCTATCTTTAAATGCTTTCTAAATATAGCTGAACCTAACATATATAATATATATTCTCTTCTGAACTTTTGTTTTAATTTTCAATATCCATAAATGGCTTGATTGTAAAATTTAAGAAATAAGGTCAAGATGATAAATTTTTGTTAGTCAAGTAACACATTACTCACAGATATTTTCAAAAATCATTTCATAGTGTATACTATGTGATAAATACTTTCAACCACAGAAACTGAGGTCTTGTTATTGAAAGTTCAGTTTAAAGCTAGTTTCATTTTATTTATTGCTTTACCTTTTTATGATTTATTCTTGATACTATGATATTTTGGAATTTTTACATACTGAATATGGAAAACAAATAAACAAAACATCATAAAATACACCACCCAATAGAGGACACTAGCCCAGAATGAAACAAAGTTAGATTCACACTTAGCACGTTTGGAAGATTTTGACCACTCTGAACTCTGTATCTTTGTTTGAAAACCAAGAAAAAGATGATTTTTAAGAAGACCTTTATAATTCTAAATTTTGTAGTTTTAGATAATACCATGAAGAGAGAAATTCTTCATAAAAATATTTTTAAACAGAATTTTATCCCTTTTCAATTTCATGGTTTTTGTGGAATGTTTTGGCCAGATAATATAGTCTTAAAATCACAGCCATATATTAAAGCAATCATAAAATCTGTGGACTTTTTATGCATATTTTCTCTATAGTATTTACATTAATATACCAATCAGTTAATGAATGCATTAATACAATTTCAAGTATGTAAATGTATAACAATTAGCTAAGAAAAAAACCACTATAATATACTAGGGCGTCTCATACACAGAAAAAATTTTACTTCTTTCTGGCAACATCCTCTTTAAAAGCACTTTTTAGGTTAATCCACACCTTCAGTTCTCAAATGAGCAACAGCGGAAAAGTGTGACTCTCCATTTCTAGCTCTGCCTCTCTGAAACATACGAAGATTGATGTATCTTAGAGGGTTGGGAAATACTATAAAATGGAACTCTCTTCACAGCTCTCAGCATTTGTGTTTTATCTGTTTTATAAATATCAAATGAATTATGTATTTTGTTGTTTTATGATGTTACATGGTTTTTAACATTAAGTAATAACAAAATTAAAAAAGACAGATTAAAAATGTAAAAAAATAAAAGTGATGTAGAATAAGATGTTCTTTGGTAAAAAAAAAAGTAACATTAAACGAGATGTTTCTTTCTTAAGGTTAAGTACTTCCAACCAATCAGAGCACAGGGCATGGGATACATGATGTGAAATGAATTCAAAGGATCACTGAGACATGCATTGTCACTTGTCTAGACATTGGACCATGCAAATGTAGCAGGTTACTTAGTTTCTTTTTCTTGTCAGAAAATCTTTCTCAGCAAGAAGTAGCTGTTTTTTTCTTTTTTTTTTCTTTTTTCCACAGCAAGCAAGACTCAGCATGTGAAGCTTTGAACAATCCTGCACTGCAGGGGATCTTTTGCAGAAAATGCATAGCAAGATTGGCAGAAGGATTACCTCTTTATTTCTTTTGTCCTTTGGTTTATTTCATCTAATAATAGGGCAAAGATG
This sequence comes from Carollia perspicillata, assembly GCA_004027735.1. Lineage (NCBI taxonomy): Eukaryota > Metazoa > Chordata > Mammalia > Chiroptera > Phyllostomidae > Carollia > Carollia perspicillata. The sequence goes on from PVKM010006287.1 coordinate 8,292, forward strand.
GTGCCTTTTACAATAAGGAGGGAATTTATTCATGAGTAGTATGCAGCAAAACTGCTTTTCAATCTTGTTGCTCATAATTTCCTGAAAAAACAATACTTCATTGAATATAAGATGTATGTTTTTGCTTTTAAAAATGTTAATTATTATACTATAAATTGTAGTTATACAAAAATTTGTTCTTGCAACAGCTTGAAACCAGAGTCCTAAAATGAAGTACTTCCTTCCTTTCTTTACTAGAAAGAGCAAACCACCATCTAGCATATAATATAGGGTCAATATAAGTGAAAATCAGGCCATTAAATACAACAAAATTTTCTTTAAAAATTATACTCTAAATTACAAGCATGTTGCTTTTGTTCGTTTCTTTGAGGTTTGGGAAAAATATGTTCAAATATCAACTGAATTGTACTGACAAAGCTGGCCGTCCTGATCTAAGAAATACTAACAGGTTATAATGACAGAACACCTAGCTTCGGGTAACACTTCTGTCACTTAGCACTGGGCAATTCGAATGGCACTTTCCATCCCCGTGAATGGGGGATGGTGATATTTAGCCTGACTAACTCATAATAATTTGAGGATATAATAAAAGAAGGTTTACAAAATTCATAGAATTACAAGAATATATGTCATGGGAAATATATCAAAAACCAGTGCACAGAAAAATTTGTCATTGTAGTCCTTCACTTTCAGTCTAACATAATCATTTTGATTTATCTAGACATTCCACCAGCGATAAAGTCAGGGAGTTATAAGAGTACACAGAACTGTGAGGACAGAACTGAGCTGGGATCAAAAAAGGCTTTCTTTAAAGTAATATTTGATCTTGAAATCCAAAAGATGAATAAACGGTGACAAAAAATCGGAAATGAAAACAGCCTCCAAGTAGCTGCTCAAGCAAGTGGAAAGAATGGCAACAGCAAGGAAAGGTGTTGAGGCTGTAGTCCCCCCCAAAAAGTGTAGAAAAGTGGAATGACTCAATTCTGGAGAGGTAGGTAGGCTTCAGACTCTCGTTACCTGTTAAACATAGGTCTTTATACCTAAGAGATAATCAGAAATATTTGCAGTGTTATTTAAAGAAGTAGAGTGATATAATTAGACGTTCATTTTAAAAATAGATCATTAAGCAATAATGTGGAGAATAAATTGGAGGGTGACATTTATAGATGAGAGGGATTAGTTATTTGGTTATTTCAAAAGTCCAGGCTAGCAATGATAGCCAGACGTGAGACAGGGCAGCACAGACAGACAGGAGTGAAGTTTTACAATACGTTTTGGAGATAGAATGGTGAAGACCTAGTGAGGTCCTGAATATATCAAGAAAGAGGGAATGGTCAATAACAACAGCTCAATGCTGAGATGCTCAATGTCTAATGTTGGCTTACTGTGACAGGGGATTCCAGAGAAGGGTTCTATTTGACAAAACAATGTGGAGTAAACAATAGAGACAAATGTCAAATGAGACTTCTATGTAACATTCAGAAAATGAAAAATCCATTTTAAAACAACAATTGAAGTCATTGGTATTGTTGAAATCAAACTGGGAAAGGACAAGAAAAAAATAGCCCAGGGCAGCACTCTGAGGATCTTTAAAATTAAGAATATTCATGGCAAATGTGTCAATACAGTGACTACTACAAGTTCTTGTGTTAAACACAGAAAGATTAATAATATTCAAACATACCCTACAATTTCATAATTTAGAAAGGTGTGAAGAGACATATTCAAGCATGTGTAGGTGCTATAGGTTTGTATAAGAACATAGAGGAGGAATACCTTTTCTAGATCTGTGGATATGGGTAGAAAAGAAAGAAGAACTCAAGAGGAGATAACACCTTGCCTAAATACAAAAAACAGCAATTTCTTATATTCAACCCCTTCCTTTTCATGTCCATTCAATAAAAATTTAGAGATGTACAATATTTCAGGCACTGTTCCAGTTGCTGAGAATAAAATGATCAAAACACACAAATATGCATGCTCAAAAAGAGTCTAATTTATGTCATAAGAAAGACAGATAATATACAGGTAAAGAAATAGACAAGATAAATCTGTAGAGTCATACTATAAAGCCAATAAAACAGGATAATGGAATGAATATTGGTGGTTTCCGTGGAAAGAGGTGATACTTAATCTGGTGAAGGAAGGCCTCATCGAAGAGATACTCTTTGAACTTAAAACAAGAATAACAGAACGGAGTCAAACATTGCAGTGTTTGTAGATGAGAGAGAGAATGGTAAGTTAAAAAATCTTTAAGTTTAAAACCCATTTTGCATGTGTTTGCGGTAAAGGAAGCTTATACAACAAGATTGTGGGGACATTCAACAAGATATAGGTAGGAAATAAATTTTGCAGTAAGACAATGGAATAGTCTTGTCCAATGTCTCCTGTTTTCTCAGTGAAATATTAAGCAATATCGTCAAGTGTCATTGAGGGTGAAAGAGGGAATGTTGATATACGAGGTGACATATGGCATGAAGGGGTCATTTCGAAGAGTAGGAGCATGCATAATCAGAAAAGCATAGTAAGATTCTATTTTTTTGACAGCATAGAGCAATGCATGATTTTAAATTTAAAGTGAGACAAGTCGGCACATCTGTATTTTCTTTTTTCCAGGCCATATAATTAGTCCTCTTCTCATATGAAATGTGAAATAAATTGGGTTGGAGGTTGAAGTTTTGCCAGTGGAGTATGACAGAAGGAAAATGGGGAAAGAAAGTGATTATAATAATATGTAATAACATAAAAACTGGGGAAAGAGGGAAGTAACTCTATAAGGCAGATAAGGGCAAAAGCCAAGAGTACTTAGTAAATCTGAACAAATATTTGTGTAAAAATATTATGGGAGCTGGATATGATGGGCCAAGAATAGATTGCTTTGCATTATGATTTTACATCTGGTGCAATAAATAGTGATGGCAAATTTAAAAGCTGCACTGTCCAATATGATGGCTATTAGCTATTATTTTAATTTGAATGTTAATTAGATTTAAACAATTACAAATATAGTTGCTCGTTCTACTAGCCACAATCCCAATGAATAATAGTCACATGTAGCTAACAGTTATCAGACTGAACAGTGCAGAGAAAAAACAACTCCATTAATGCAGAAAATTCTGTGGGACAGATCTCCACATGTGGAATGAATGGTAGGGGAAAAGGAAAGATGAATGGAAATGAAGGGGACAGAAAAATTAGAAAGTATGAAGTTCATTGCATCTTTACCAAGTGTATAGAAACCTCCAAAATATTAGTTAAAGAGAGGAGAGATAAAGAAGCTAAAACTTTTGTGTAGGTGAGAGCAATAAGAAATTGTAGTGCGAAATATCAAATGATGGCAAAAACTTTCAAAGATCTGAGAGCTGTAAAGAGAAAAGATGTGTGTATGAGCAATCCAAGGAGGCAAAGAATTCCAAGAAGAGGAGGTACCATATACCCGCTCATGGAGGCGTAAGAGAAAGCATAGCCCTTTAGAAAAAAAATCTGGAAATAGTTTCACGTGTCTGGGAAAACGAGGAGTGGAGTGCCCAACAGTCACAGACATTTCAGGTTCATCAACACAGTCAAGTCCATCAATAGCCTCCCTGGGAGGCTTTCAGAGCCTTGGTAGTCTCCTGATGCTTAGTTCCCTGTCGTTCCAGTGGTGTGCCTTCAAATGAGTGCCACACATAAAAGCAGCTCATTGCTGTGTCAATAGTTTCTCACCAATATTCTTGTGTAAATAACACTATCCCCACCAACCGAATAGTCAAAGTGAACAGTGTAATGCATATAGTGGTGATTGTAAGACTGTTGATATGCTGAGCAGTAACAACAACAAAGGGATCGTTGAATCCAGTAAAGATAAAATACTTCCGATTAGCAAAAATTTGCATGCATGTGTAAACACACACATATTTATATATGTACACACATGTATGCACATGTAATATCGTGCAATATAATGCACATGCATGTGCTTGCATGATAGATAGATGATTGATAGATGATAGATAAATCTCATGCTTTGGAATGAAATAGATAACTAAATATTATTCATGAAATCATATGTAATGCAAAAAAGACTTTTGGAGCAAAATAATAATAGGTAGAACTAATTGGAAAAATGTGTGAGATTTTTCTACTCTATTCCCAATAAAATCAAGTGAAGAAGAAGTAATTATTAAGATAATTCAAGGATAAATAGAAAAAAAGTCTTGCCTAAATTATCTGAATGGTTAATGAAATACTTGAGGCTTGAGGCCTCAATTATCCAAGTAAATTAATCCTTTTTTCACTGGATTTTGCATGTAAATGTGATGAATAAAATAATTTGCCTAAGGCACTAGAGAAGTTGTGATTTTTTCCCTCAAGGTACAATTAAGTCTCTGTTACACCAGGTTAAATATTATTCAACCTGTAATATGTATCATTGTTATTCCTAAGAACGTCATGGTAAACTGCGATCAAAGCAGAGCAAAGATGCAGACTGTTCCTCCTGCACGAACCGAAACATACAGAAAGGCATAAATCAGCTTCATTTGCCTAGATGAAGGCCATAGAACTATTGCTCAATGGGAACTAATGAATCTTGATAGTTTAAACTTTTTATTAATGTTTTAAAAATGTTGAAATTATAACCACAGCCATGTTTAATTACCATGACCGAGAGGTTACCGCATGTTCGGTTTATGCTTTGTTAGACATTTTTCTCAATTGTAAAATGCAAAAATATTATTTCTTGTCAAATGTTTGAGGTAAGCCCTGCTTCAATTCAGAGTTTTTAAACTGGCAAGACATCATCAAGGCATCATTTTTATAATGCAGACACTAAAATACCCTGGAATTTAGTAACTCCTAAACTCATAGTGTTCCCTTCATACATACGTTTAATTTAATTGATTTAAATGAATTATTTAAAGAAGATGGGCGGAGTCAAATTTCCAAAGATAGTGTTTTTTTGTTTTGTTTTATTTTGTTTTGTTTTTTAGAAATGTCATTATCATACATGGTCTGTTGTCTTCTAAAAACAGGAAACCAAAGGGCATGTCTATTGGGATGTTAGCAGGGGAAGCAGATGGTCTGGACTAAGTCCATTGTGATTTTACTTTATCATACAACATGTTGCACATTTTGAACTTAAATTTATGCCTAAAATCCAGAGAACACAGCTGAAATGCCTTCCCAAATAAATCAATAAGAAACAGCTTGTTTAGTAAATGAAGTATCAAAACGTTGTGCTTATAGTCTCTTCTCCGACAATTTGAGCCCCGTGAATCTCCCTCAGATACCTTTTTTCCTCAGACACCAAATGCCTACAATTTGAAATCAAATATGCCTGCACGTTGCCAACAAAGCAGCAGTACTGAACTGCCCTAGGTTTTCTTCTAGATAAGTTTCAGCTGCCTTGCATCTGAAAGCGATTGAGGACAAACTTGAATATAAACTGAGCTGGATCAGGCTGAATGTTCCGTGAGTAGTAGAAAGAGAAAATTATAAATTTTTGGAAGTGATAACCATATTAGGCTAACCCTAAATTCAGCAAGCTAGATTCACGATGCCAAATGGTCATAAGCACTAAAAAAGTAAAATGGGATGTATTTAGCGCCGTTATGAAAACTAATTGTGGTGGATCATAGCCAACTATGTTTTAATATCTTCACTTCTCTCATATTTCAAACAACATTACGAATGTTTGGTTTACTTCATATTCATAAGTGAAATAAGCCAGAGAGATTACCCATATTTTTCAGATAAGAAAAATACGTTTTAGTTACATGACTTGTTCAAGGCTTCATGAGTAAATTAGTACATCGTTCACCTTTATTCCTAGGACCATTCTATTTTCATCAACCTACAGTATTTTTCCTCCTTTACTAATGCATCTATATTAACTCTAGTTGATTGTAAACTCCATTAATCTGCTAAAAGAGAAACACTACTATTTTCTTCCTGTCTCTCTAGAAATGAATTTCTAATAGTTTTGAGGTTATACACATTAAAAGCATTTTCTGATTCAAAGAAATTTTGAGGGAGAATATTCACTGAATTATAATGTAATAATGAAAGTAAATTGGAATCTCACAAACTTTACCAATATCTATAATTTTGATGAATTAGTGAATTAAATTGTAGATATAGATGATTTATTTTTAAAAGTGATAACTTTTCTAGTATGCAAATAAAAATACACAGCACATGACATACTCTGATAATGAAATATTTTCCTTACTCTTAATAAATTGAATACACAATGTACCTAATCTCAGATTTTGAAAATACACAACAATTTAATTTCCAATGGGATTCTTTAGTAAGTAGTTGCATCTTTTTTCCATTTGTTTTTGTGAAACTGAATGTTACTATACATCTTTTTAGGACAGATTTATGAGTTAAAATAATACCAAGACATTCAGTTAGAATTAAATGATGCATTCATTTGCAATGTTCTCTGAACTCTTTCAAATAAACCTTATAAAGCCTGACTTTAATATCAGCACAAAAAATAAGAGGTGAAAGTCTTAAAACCAACTTTATTTGAAGAATTTTCAGTTTGGAAACTATTGTAAGAAATCTCTATGAAAAAATACAAATTATTTTGAATGGTAATTAAAATTCTTACCTTAAACTAAAATTTATTTGATATCAAATTTATTTTCAGTGTATTTTGCATATCCTCAACAGTTTTTCTAATATTGCTGCAACTGTCTTCACATCTCTTGGACCTAATGAAGCATCTTGAAATGCAATTACTCAGCATTTTAACAGTAACATTCAATATACCAATCAAGCAGTTATCCTGTTATTATTGAGATAATTTTGTAATATCAGAGAACTGAAAGATAGCCTATGGGGAGAAGAAGATGGTATAAAAAGTAACTAGTTCCTTTGTAATTTAATTTCAAGTATATATCATATAACTTTAATAATTTTTGAGACATGAGCTGATATCCAGCTTAAGTCAGTTTCCTCCTCTGATATAGAAAAATTAAGTTAATGCTTAATTATTTCATTTTAAATTGAACTTTTAACCTATTTTTAGAGTCAAATGAAGAATCTTTCCACTAAAATCGATGAGGTTTAACAGGTAAAATAACAGCAAAATAAAAGCTATTCTTTCTTCAAGTCATAAATATTTGTGAGAAGATAGAAAATTGAATTCTAGTATAATTGTTATTCAATGAACACAAAATACCCAAAGCTGAAATTTTCTTCTTACCCTGACCAAAAATGACCAAAAATACTAGCTAATGTTTATTAAGTATTTTTCTCTGTATCCAGGGGAAGTTGTATCCTATGAAGTTGGTATTATTATAATGTCCATTATATGGGCAGGAAAACTAACATCCAATGAGGTTAAGTAAAATCCCCATGATCACTCAGTTGGCAAGTGAATTTAGTCATCTAGTCCATCTAGTCCAGAAACTATGATCATATTTACTAAGCTCATGTGAATCTGCCTCTAGATGTTAGCTGCTTTTCTCCATTATGATATTTGCCTTTAATATATTTTTAATCCCAGAAATCAATAGCATTCTTATTGCACTAGCCAAAGTGGAAATTAAATGCTTTATATTTGATTACATAATTCTAACCCTGTTTACCACGCAGAAAATTAATTTGACCTAAAGGAATTTCTAATTTAAAGTTAAATAACTGTGTGCGTACTAGGGTTTTACCATTATATTCAGAGTAAATTTTTGGTTTTCTGAATAATTTTGTTCTGCTATGTCAAATATAATCAAGATGGTAACTGAGATTTAATTAGTTCATTATATCTCATTCAAACTATTATCAGCTAGATACTCTGAGTTATTTTTTCCTCAATATGTTCACCCTATTTACCAAAAATGAAACTGTATTTGTATATTTTTTACAAATACAATATATTCTCATATCAGACAATAAAATATGCTTACACTTTTCCTTTATTCCTGCGCTGTATACAACATGGCCCCAACCCTGTGTGTTGTGCCACCACTTCCCTGATGGCGGCCCCCGTGAGTCAAAGACAATTTTCAAACCCTGTTGAGTGGCAATCAACATCAGTCTTCAAGGAATAAGTTACTGCAGTAGAAATGAAGGGCTGCTTAATTGCACACACTATTTATAAATCACTTTAACATACATTCTGACAAAAAATCTAATGGGATGATTGGATATAAGGTACTTCATATGTCATACATAGCATTTCCAATATCAAAAATAAATATATATATGGCATCATTCACTCATTTGAGTTTATGTCAATATTTTAAATGATAAACAAGAGGATTATATGTATACCAACCATATTAATTGGCCACGGTCTTACTTGTTTTTTTTTTCTTTTCTTTCTTTTGTTTTATTTGTTTATAAACTGCTAGATATGTAATGCAAATATATTAGTGAATAGCATTTTGAATCAAATTCAGTTATTCCACTTTTCAGTATAAAAAGACAATGATTTTAATAATGCCTAATAATGTGGGACTATTTTTCTATGCTATTTTATGCACATCTATGATTAGAAACATACTAATTATATTCAGGATAGACACAGAGAAAGGCTTTTATAGAAACCAGAAAAAGCCCAAAGCTATGTATTATTGTATTTAAGTTTTGTAACTTAGCCAAGTCCATTATTCACATTTAAAAATTAAAAAGGCACAATGCTCTCAAAATATTTAGACCCCTCTTGATTGTATTAATATTTGATGTTTGATTGGGTTAAAATGCAAATTTAAACTCTCCATATGGTGCAAAATAGCGCAGGGACGAAGTGGTCCATGTGGCCGAGACACCTTGGATCTTTCGATAATAAATATTCACAAGTTCCATTAATACCACATCATCACTACTTAAATTTTAACCTGCCCAGTTTTGGGTCAGTGATAAAATGTGGTCAGTATCTTAATAAGAGCAGAACTGATGCTTGTAGAGAGTGTAGGGAATGAGAGTGAACAATTGTATTGAATTAAGTAAAATTAAATCCTGCAATAAAATTTTATCAGATATAAAAACTAGAGAGAATTTAGGAAATAATCCTAATTCCAGAGCATGAAAGAAAATATGGAGCAAGACTAGTGAGAATCAGGGAAAGCAAAGAAAAGAAACTTCAAACAAATGGAGTTCCTGTCTCTCCTAGCTGCTTACTCTTTTAAAATTCTCATGTGATTTTTTATTTTTAAAAATATGTTAGGAAATATTATAAGCAAATGAATGTAAGAATATTAGAAGGCAAAAGGAATGTCAAACAGGGGAAGATAATTGTTCTGGTCTGCACATATTATTTTTTTTCAAGAGCAAAGTATTTCATAAATATATCACTGAAAGTTTATAGCATAGTTGCTTTAGTGCATAGAGAAAAATAGGCCAGAATACTGGAATTGATCCCTGGTTTGCCAGTTCATTTAAATGTTTTCTGCTGAAGGTAAAGTTCACAGGGTGAAAAAATTTTAGATTGATGTATGGTTTATAAGAAGAGCACATGAAACAAATTGGAATTTTTTTATTTTCTCTTGAACATCTATCTTGCACCTTGAGGAGCTATGGTGGGGAATCAGAGTTCACATGAAGACCTAAAGTGAGGCTTGAGAGCTAGACTAAACAAATTAGTTTGTTCTCTCCTAGTGGTCACTCTGAGGGGTGGGTCAGAAATCTAGAAAGTTTCAAATAGGGAGTGTCTCAGAACTTTAGATTGGATTTCATGGACAAAAAGTGACATTTTTCCTTTTAAGTGTGCTAGTTTGGAAAGGAAAGTGAAATGCTGCAATTATCTTGCTATTATAACAAGGCCAACTTACAAATGAAACTGATACATTAAGCAGGGAATAATAAATCCCAGAGAAACAGATCCAGAATCTTGGTGACAGCGAGAATGACTTGATTAAATCACACTGAAGTTTGCAATATTTCAGAATTTATTCAGTTATATATGCCAATAAATATATTTTATTAAAGCAAAATGGAGCTCTGGCTGGTGTGACTCAGTGGATTGAGTGCCAGCCTGTGAACCAAAAGGTTGTGAATTCGATTCCCAGTCAGGGCACATGCCTGGGTTGCAGGCCAGGTCCCCAGTGTGGGGTGTGTGGCAAGCAACCACACACTGATGTTTCTCTCCCTCTCTTTCTCCCTCCCTTCCCCTCTGTCTAAAAATAAATTTTAAAAAATTTTAATGGATTTTTTTCTTATATGCAAAAAGCTCCCTAATTTGTAAAAAAAAAAAAAAGTGAGTAAATGAATCAACACCTGTTCAGTCCCACAATTAGTAAAAAATACAAGTAACTTAAATCACATAACTTATTAAAAAACTTTTGAACTTACTAAAATTCTGAAGTCAGAAAATTATCTTGTCCTCACTTTCACTATTTTTAGCTCCTTGTATTTAGCAAGACTTTTCCCATGTGAGCTGAGTGTGGAGAATATTGGAATTTTCCTGTGGATCTTGAGAGTCTTATTGTTTGAAGACTAGGGGGCTGTAGTATTCATCGAAGAATTAGGAAATGTCATAGCTTGGCGATTTTACTACCTTTAAGGTGATGGAGACAGTCAAAGAGCTTGGATACTTCAGGGTTGTGATCTCATGTAGACCTTTCCTGCTTGTGACTGTGTCTCATGCCATGCATTTTACTTGGGCAAATGCTGCGGTAAAAATCTCAGCAACCTAATCTGGTGCTCCACTTGAAAGAACTTCCCTTTGCTTTCCACTAACCTCCTAATCTTATTCCTCAGGGAGTCCATGCTCTCAGCATTTTCTTTCCCCACTCTGTAGAGTCTGTGACTGCAGTGTAAGCAACACCCAGATGGCTCGTGACAGTCATTATCATTAACTTTAGACAATCCCATGAGGTCTGCAGCAGCTTTTACTCTCTCTCATTCTACCTTTGCACTGAGTAGGACTATATTAGAACAAGGATGTCTTTGTTCCTGAACAAGCAGGAAATAGCACTGCCTTTTTAAACAGCAAAAAGTATAGAGAGAAAGATAACTTTGGATTTCATAGGTTTTTATTTTTTGTTTTTTGATTTTAGAAACAAAGAGGGAGAGAGAGAGGAGAGAATGAGAGACATCAATATGTGGTTCTACTTTTTTATGCATCCCTTGGTTGCTTCTTGCATGTGCCCTGACTGGGGATTGAACCCAAAACCTTGGCATAAGGAGAGCACACTCTAACCAACTGACCTACCTGGTCAGAACTCAGGGTTTTACTAAGTTACATTTATTGTGGAAATTAAGAATCTTTTCCAACAACCCTATAGAAAGAAATTTAGAATTAACAGGGCTTTTATTATTTTTCTTAAAACTAGTTTTTCATTATTGATTTAAAGCCTTTTCAATACTAATTATGTGTCATCTGTATTAGTGGGTACAAAAGAACTTATGTGGAATGCAATAGCACATATGTGTATTTATGCATGTACATGTGACATGCATATATCAAACAATGACAAAGAATGGGCACAATTTAGCATTGCTGATAATGGCTTTGTTAATATTAAAAGGTATGGTTGTAAATGACAATGTTCATGTGTTTATAATAATAATCATAAGCTTATCTATACATACCTGATAGCTTCAAGAGTATTGGGTGGCTCATTATTAGAAGACATCTCCAGTGCTTGATTCACTTCTATCCATTAAATAAACCACTTACTGATATACATGATCCCATTCTGAATAAAAGTACTTTAACATGACTAAATGGTATGAACAATATCCTAGAAACCTGAAAAGCCAATACTAAAAGTTTCCTTTTTTTGTTGCTTTCTGACTTTTACTTGTTGATCCTCAGCCCCTCCAATGTCCTGTGAATTATTTCTGAGAATTCTGAGGGGGCCGTCCTATGTGAACTCAGTGTTAGTGCCACTCTGCCAGGCACTGCTGCTCTTACTCTATGCTGTCATTCATTCGTCCTCTCTTCAGTGGGCACCAGAAGACACTGAGGGCATCCTCCTGCTTCACCAACACAGCTGGTACTTGTCAGGGCAGGCTCCACCCCCTTGGTCATCCCTACACCTCAATATCCAATAGTTCTCAAATATTCTCTTCTGGTGACTTGAAGCTGTGATATTTTGTACTAATTTCCAGGGAATCAGAATAAATATGTCTCTGATTATGCTTCACAGGATATTAGAAAAACATACCACAGTGCTGCTTGGGTATCAAGGTGTCATAGAGTGCATTATAATGGCACTTCCAGTCTTTTTTCTAAGAGGTAGGCATGGATTAAGAAGACTGTGGACAAAGTCAAGTGGAAGTCATTGTGTTTTATTAAGCGTTAACACCCTAGACATTTTATTAAGGCAAATTCATTCTTTAGCTCACTCTCTTAAAATTAGTGACCTGCTCTCCAGATCTTCAGATTTCCACAAAATAGAATTTCATTCAATCTGTCCTTTTAGTTCCTCACATGTTCAAAACTACCTATCACTCAACAGTGTGCAATTTAGAATTATGGCTCACATTAAACAAGTTCACATTTTTGCTAACCATTGTTATCTATAGTAACTGATTCACTTATAAAAATTAGGTTTGCAAATTCGTAAGCATTTTCAAATTCATTGAAATTATCTTCAAGTAAAAACTGAAAACTCCACTTAATGCAATAAATATTTCAACTCAATTCAGAGTTAAGTTAATGTCACCCTGATTTGACTGCCTTTCTGTAGGTTCATTTGAGAGGCATTTCTTTTCCTTTCCAAGTCTAACACCTACATGTGAGAAATGCATTATCATTCACTTTCTCAACACTTTTGCTCTATTCCATATGTCCTGTCTCCTCTTTACCAGGTTATTCCCTTTCAAACATATACATATCTGTATCTCTCATTTTCTTTTATTCGCTTTTTTATTGTTATTCTATTACAGTTGTCCCAATTCTTCCCCCTTTGCCCTCCTCTGCCCATCCCACCCCCACTCCCAGAGTCAATCCCCACACTGTTGTACATGCCTGTGGGTCATTCTTACATGTTCTTTGTCCAGTCCCTTCCCCTTCTTTCTGCCATAATTACCCTCCCCATTCCCCTCTCACATTCTAATCAAGGAGGTGAAAGAGTCACCCTCAACCTTTTAGCACACTGAAGCTACCAACCTCTCCCCATTTTTCTTTCCCAATCACAGTTAAACATATTCATAACTTGTTATTTATGTTTCCTTATTCTTTGATTCTTTGAAATCTATTTTCTGCCTTCTAACCCTCAACCCAAGTTGACTTCACAAGGAAAAAGCAACCAGAATTTTTTTTTAAAGTGAAATCTTACTCTTCTTTGGCTGTTGAATCAATCAATCTATTGTTTGAACCCAGTGGAAAACCTGAGGACAAGAGTCTGTTGATGCAGTCAGGTTCCTAGCCCAAATGAAAATTTTCAACCCAAGTGTTCTTGCCAATATTGTACCCTTTTCTTTGGAATTACCCCAAACTCATAGTGCCAGCAGAAACGATAGATTTAGATGACCGTAATCGTAACACATTCCTGTTCTCATGACTAAAGTTAATTAGTTAGGGTTGAACCATAATCATTGTCTAAAAGAAATTGATAATATTCTGTTTCCAGGAGACTTGCAGTGCAGACACTGCAAATTAGATGAGCCAATTAGATGCTGTACTAGTAAGATCTTATAGCATATGGGCTGTGGCCAGTCACATGGTAAGAAGGGATCTGAACAAGTTGTCTTCAGCAAAGGCATCCTCTTATACTGAAAAGCCAAAACAGAAATGTCCAGGGAAAATGAGTTCAGAATCCATTAGCCTTCAGATTCAGAGTAGCTACCTGATAACTTTCCACTGCTGAATAAGCCCATTTTTAATTTCTGTAAAATTCCTATCTTAAAAAGTTATACTTGTTAATTTAAGTAAACTTACATGTTGTGTTTTCCTTTCAACGGATGTATGATTAAGACAACTCCAATAAATGTAACAAATTATTTATTAAGGTTAATAGGCTAAAAAGAAGTATTCAGATAGAATTTTGTATGTTTTTCAAAAAAACACAGAAAAGTACATGCTGAAAAAATCTTTTCCAAATGAATGTGTTTTACTGAATTATATGATAAATTGACTCAATTCTGATATCCTTGGCATGTGCCCAGTCACACTTTTTAAAATATGAGTCTAGTGAAGCATTTATTCCTATAAGTCTCTGTATAGACTATCAATCAGATTTTGAACAAGCATGTGAATCAACACCTGCCAAAAGGGCTTATTAGGTATCAGGTGTTAGCAATTTAAGAAAATGATATTAACACCTAATTTTAAGTATTTATCACAGTTTACCTAGGGCTTTTATTTCTATTCATGCTTTTTTGTGTTCCATTTTGACTATGAAGTCATTATGAAAAGAGACTTGGTAAAATAAGTGTGTTAAGTACTTCAGAGACATCTGGAAGGTAACTAAGGATAAGTTACCATAAATTTCTTATATAGTTACCCATGGAAGAATGTATTTTTTTTATTTTTGGATAAACTATAGTATATCTACTTAGCAGCACAAGGTGAGTAGGACATAGGAGTATTTTAATATGATGTATACAAAGTGTAGAATTAAGATGAATTCAGTTTTACTGAATATAATCATGTAAAGTGTGTCCCATACAACTATAGAAAGTCCTGTCTATATAGTCCATACCATAGATGTCCCTTCTCCTTCCTTAGCTGTAGAATGTAGAATCTGCATAAATATTCTTGATGAGTATGTTAGATCCATCAGGTACAAGATGTTTTAAATTAATGTTCTAGAACATAAGCTCCAAAAGGATAGGACTTTTGTCCTTTTAGTTCACTTTCAGCACAAAGACTAGTGCACAGGATATAGTAGGTGTTCAATAAATATTACTTGTTTGAAAATGAATGGCATTGGAATCACCTGTATTAATTAATTTTAAAAAACAGAATCCTGACTTTCCTTCAAGTTTATGAAATCACCATTTTAAGGATTGGATATGAATTTAAATGATCATGAGTGACACTGCCTTTTGGAACCATCATTGCTGATCCATATCTGTTCACAAGACTAAACTAGAACACTTGATTCAGGTTGTATACAGGGAAAACTCCAGTCTTACACTTTTCAACCAACTCTCAAATAAAAGCTTACTGCTAAATTCATAGTCAAAACCACATAGAAAAAAACCCTCATATAATAAAATAAGATAAGGATTTATAGAGTGTTTTGCCTGGACTACACATTGGTAAATAATAATTTAATTGAAACTTTGAAAATTAAATAAATCAAGTGTTAATGTACATCTTTAATTAGATTTGTTCTTATAAATACACCCGCATTGTCGAACTAGCACTAGGAATAGAAATTATAAAATACAGTTTACTGCTTAAAACAGTATAAATTTTGTAAAACACCAATGTATGGTTTCATAACATCTTCATTGTGATAATTAATATTTACCAAACCACCTTCTTATGTCTGGATAATTTATATATGATAGCTTTTCACAAATGTTAGTAGATAATGCATGTTATTCATATAAGGAATTAGTTATATCCCTGCTAAAGTTCATGCAAAAGTTAATGCAGAAGGAAAGCAAAGCAAATTAGTCAAACCACTAATTGTGTTGCTGAGTTTAATCATGTGTTTGTCTTAAGAAAATTTTTCTGACTTTATTGTAGTCATTAGTTTTTTTTTTACAGTGATTAGTCTTGTGTTAAAAATTCCTAATTAGGGTAGCATTTTTTTAAGTTGTTACACTATGAAACCTGAGGTTCTGTCAATAGGAATGGATACAGTGATACTTACAATCAAGTCATGGGGTTTAACTTCAGCTAAGAAATTGTTTTCCTCAAGAGTAGAGCCATGAACAGAGTTCATCATTCTGCTGATGGTTCATCCCTTGACAGATATTAGCCATCTAAAGGCAGAAACATGTTGTAAATCAAGTAATGCTTCCATTAATCATAATGGGAGTTAAATGTAAGTCAGGAGAATGAATACCCTTTGATATTTAAAATGAATCTCACATCTGTTGATGTAGCTTGGTAAGGTATTTTCATATTTTCAAAGAATCACCCTTTTGGCAAGATTAAATAAGAATGCATCAGATAAGCATAACTTTGCCAAGCTTCTTATTTTCAAACGTTCCTGAAGACCCCAGGAAACATGTGAAGCAACATCTGTAAAATATGCACAAGAATCTGAGAGAGGGATCCAGATTGCCGGCACCACAGGTAACTTAGACACCCAACAGAACAAACGCTCAGCCACTTATAATACTTGCTGTATCTCTACTGGCTCCTTGCAAGGAAGGCAGAGGTCCTTACCCATGCATCAATGGAAAATTCATTTTTCTGATAGGTTTATATAAATACTGTGAATTGAGTTGCCTGACTTTTACTTTTTTAACCAAGACATACTTAGATCCATCAAATGCAAATAGCTTCCTAATATAGGATGTTGCTACCTTTATAAAGAAAGAATAGAAATCATTGAAAAACTCTGTCTAGCAAATGTCCTTACAAAGGTGTTTCTTTAAAACAAATAGAAAGAAAAATTCCAACAAAAATATTTAGAATTCTTTGTTCTCTTTATGATGTTCAAGTTTCTCTAAAATTAAATTAAGGATTAAAGAATTTACCATATAGACACAGAAATACTTCTGTACTGAAACAACTTTATTTTGATGTATTTGGAATTTTAGTCTGATTGGATTCATGATACTTATTGATATAAGAATAATCAAAATGAAAGCTAAGGTGGAAGGGACTATAAGGGAATAAATAAGTGGGTATAGAGGCATCACAATATTAAGAATTAAACTGGCATATTAAGGTCAGGAGAGTGGAAGGGAAAGAAATAGACTAAATCACACAAACAGTTTTTGCTAAAGTTTTATACAAAGAATAATGTTAGAAAAAAGCAAGAAACTATAGGTCTAAAGGTGCTATTTTTCATGAATGAAGTGTGAAAACTAGAGATATAAAGTAGGAATATATGAGTGTGAATATATGGGTCTCAGAAGGTAGACATTTCATTGTGACTAGTCACGTTTAGTATCTATATAAATGGCAGCAAGTGGAAATATATAGTAAGATTCATACTTTTGAAAACAACACTGAAACTCTAGGCAGGTAGCAAAATATCAAGTTAATGGCTATAAACTGGGAAGATTTTATGAGGCTGTACAGGTGGTTAGAAAAGTGGCAGAGGGCTTTGAAAGCATTCAAGTGTAAGATAATATGACTTGAAGTATAATTCAAAGTATAATAAGAATGCATGTGTAAGACTTCAGTGAGACCAGAAAAAGAATTTAGCATCATTTCCCTGATAACACAGTATGTTATGTGTTAAAAATATAACCCCAAAATACTTTATCATTGCAAAATGCACTGGAAGCAAACAAGAACATTGTTAGATACCACAGTGTATCTAATGTGGCAGGCACTCTTCTAGGCTCTAAGGATAAAGCACCAGAGAAGGCCCTGCTTTCACGGAACTACACTTCATTGTAGGGGAAAACTGTAAGAGTAAGTATATTTCAGGAATGTCAAAGCATGCACCTGGAATTCTCTTCCTGCAGATGTAAGCATGGCTGGTTTTCTTAGCTTCTTAAGATCTTGGCTCAAATCCCGTTTTCTCAATGAGGCTTTTCCTGAACATCTATTTAAAACCACAACACTGTTCCTATTGTCCAACACTCTCCATCCTTTTTCTTGCTTTATTTTTTTCCATATAATTTTATCACTGCTGACCTACCATTAATTTTATTTATTTATTTGTGTACTGTCTACCCCTCCAAATAGAATGTACATTTCATTCAGCCTGATATTTTTTCTATTTTATTTACTGCTGTATCACTCAGTGCCTAGAAGATTTCTAAGTACTGTAGGTACCTAGTGAATACTATTGAATTAATTAATAATGTCATGTTTTGAATAAACTAAAATTGTTGGATAGAGATTGATGATGGTTGAGGGCTATGTTGGATCATGGTCAGGAGAGCCATTTAGGTAGATAATGAGAAATGAGAAAGAGCCTGCCAGGTACAAATATGGGGGGAAGGACACAATTTCAAATAGGAAACAGCAAGATTGTTATGAAGTAAAGAAGTCTGTAAGGCAATGGAGAGTAGACCATAGTAGAGTGTTTGAATAATAATGTGAATACAACTGGATAGTATTATAATTTAAAAAAATACTCTGGCCATTATATGAACTATTGTTTGGTGGGATATAGTGAAATGGTAGAAACATAAGGAACCTTCAAGAGGTTTTTGCAGTGGTGCAGAAATTGGTATTTAGGGTGGGATAGCAGCATTGGAAAGAGTCAGGATGGGGTAAGTTCCTAGTGAATCTTTACCCAACTCACAAGCTTGATGATATTGGGTACTTATTTAATCACTATTACTTCGGTTTTCTTATCAATGTAATGGGAATAATAAATTCCTTACTTCAAGACTTGGATGATTGGGTGACTGGATCATGGTCAAATATTTTTAGGTTAAAAAAGTTAAATGTGATGATTTTGTGTGGATTAATTCTCCAGATGTAAAGGTACATGCCCCGCATGGTAGAATATTTATTAGATATAAAAAATATATATAACACTTACTCCCTCTTGAAATATATGATTCAAAGCACTTAAAACCTGGGCATTTGCTTGAAAACCACCTGCATATGAAAATACCTCATAGAGACTCAGGAGCTGGGCATATCAAAAGCAAAAACTCTATTCTGGTTTTAACACCTCCCCTAAGGACCAATGATTTTTGTAAAGCAGCTCCTGGACACAGATGCAGAAGAAGTAGAGGAATCCATCTACCTTAACCCCGTCAGAATCTCACCATCTATTCTGTTCGTGGAAAGCATAAATTAATTTTTATGATTGTTGTATGTATTAGAGTGATATAGATTATTTTTGATAAGTTATACATTTACAATTAAAGCACAAAGAAAATAACAAGTAAATATTGTTACAAAAAGCACTTTAGAATACTCACAACCTACCATCTTCATTGGTGTCGTACTTATTTTTAAAACCTAAGTGAAAGATATCAATTAAAATTTTCTTAATATTACTATAATTTTAAATATAATTTTTATTGACATGGAGTAAAATCTAAATCCACAATCATTTGTGAGGCAGTACATAAAAGAGTGAAAGAAAAAAATGGATTTACAAGTCCAGAACATGCAGAGAGTCCCAAACAAGATGAAACCAAAGAGGCCCATGACAAGTCACATCATAATTGAAATGGCAAAGGTTAAAGACAACGAAAGAATATTAAAAGTAGCAAGAGAAAAGCAGCTAGTTACCTGTAAGGGAGCTCCCATAAGACTGTCAGCTGATATCTCAATAGAAACTTTGCAGTCTAGAAGAGATTAGCACAAAGTATTCAAAGTGAAGAAACACAAGATTACTCTACCCATCAAAGCTGTCATTTATAATCGAAAGACAGATAAAGAGCTTCTCAGACAAGAAAAAAAGTTAAAGAAATTCATCACTATCAAACCACTGTTGAAAGGAATGTAAAGGGATTTTTTAAAAAAGGAGAAAAAATGATAAAAATATGGCTAATAAAATGGCAATAACTATGTACCTATCAATAATTACTTTAACTGTAAATGGGTTAATTGTTCCAATCAAAAGGCATAGGGTGGCTAAGTAGATAAGAAAATAATACCTATATATATGCCTACAAGAGAGCCACTTCAGATCTGAAAGTGAAGGAATGAAAAATAATATTTAATGCAAATGGAATAAAAAATTCTAGGTAGCAATATTTATATTGGACAAAATACACTTTAAAACAAAGGCTATAACAAGAGACAAAGAAGGACTCAGAAATTTCACTCAATATTTACCCAAAGAAACTAAAAACATTCTTGTGAAAGACATATACAGCCTATGTTCATTGCAGTATTATTTACAATAGCCAAGGTATGGAAGCAACCTAAGTATCTATTGATAGACAGATGGATGAAGAAGAGATTGTATATTTACATGATTGAATATTACTCAGTCATAAAAATGGTGCTATCTTGCTATCAACATCAACATGTATGTACGTAGAGGGTATTGTACTAACTGAACAAAGTCAGTCATAGAAAGACAAATACCATATGATTCCACTTATATGTGGAATCTAAAAAACAAAACAGAAACAAATTCCTAGCTGGAGAGAACATTTTGGTGCTTGCCAGATGAAAGGGGATTTGGAAAGGATGGGTGAAAAATGGAAGGGAATTAAATGTGCAAATTACCAGCTATAAAAACAGTCATGAGGATCTAAAGTATGGCATAGGTGGTATAGTAATAATATTGTACTAGTTATGGATGGTGTCAGGTGGGTACTGGACTGAGTGATGTGATCACTTCGTAAGTTACATAAATGTCTAATCACTATGTTGTACACCTGAAACAAATATAATGTTGTATGTCAACTGTAATTAAAAAGTAAGAAATATTTTAAAAATAAAAATAATTTTTAAAAATGAAGTGTTAAATAACAGTATAAACTACTCAGAGTAAAAGTACAAAACACAACTAACAGTAAACAAGTCATGAGTAATAAAGTTACAATAAAATCCATTTATCAACATTGCAGTTTCAAAGACTTATTTATACTCGTTTTTCAGAAAAAGCCTAATTTTGATTTATTTATCTTATTTCAATTAATAGGAAAACACTGCCAAATAGGTTTCTATAATAAATCCCAAAGATCTATTAAGAAAAATAGCCTAAATATGTCTACATGTCTTTAATGCCATATCACAGCACTGTATACCACACCCACCCAGTATTAATTTCCTAAGCTAATGGACCTTTGCTTGAATTGTGATTTACTAGTGATTTATGCCCAGATTTAGTTAAGATTTGAATTATCATGTATATTATTGTCTAGTAGAGAAGCAAATGCTTTCTGTCTGGTAAAAAAGATAACCACAACTAAAGTTTTATTGACCTATAGTACATTAAACAATTTCTTTTCTAATTTAGCAAACTTATTTTAGCATGCCTTTCCCAACTACCTATAAAAATGTGTGTATTGCATATGCTTTGAATCAACCTTACCATCCTGCTGGGTCTCTCATCGATGAATGAAACATATCTTTGTTATGAGACCACTATATATTACATGAAGAATATGATTTTAACTATAAAAGTTATACCTTGCCAGCTTTCAAGATACCAACAAAGTATTTTAGCAGACTTTCTTGCTTGATGCAATTATGCTTAATTGCTAAAGAAATACACCTTATAATCTGAAAAATCTTGGGTACACTTTTATCCATCATAAGATGGATAAAATCCATCATTGATCCCAAAGGTGCAATAGAACTTTCCTTTCATTGAATTTGTCTTTCTCTGGTTTAATTTTGCTTCTGGTTCTTGGAAAAGTTTGATATTTGCTCTGGTTTGCTGATCCTAAGAAGTCATCTCCACAGGGAACAGGAGTGACTGAAGATTAACAGCAATAGTTGAGAATCAAATTTTGTGGTCTGATCTCTGTTGGGATGATGATGGAAGTGTCTCTAAGGTTAGAAATGAAAGATGTGTTTGTTAGTCTTCTTTTTCTTTGTTACTTTGCTCTGTTTTCACAATGAGTTTTAATTAACTGAAGCATTTCATACTCACTGGAAGGGAGAAACCTCTTTGAGATCTGGATCAGTGGTCTTTCACGTTCTCCTTAGATCTGACCTTGGTGAAGGTACAGACCTGCAGCCCCAAGTGTCGTGTGTCTCCGTGTCTGTGACAGGAAGCCCGGTACTCCTGCTGTAAGAGTTTGAAATATTTTTGTGCCTCATAAGTATACACACTTTTGACTTTAACTTTTCTCAAAGGAACACTATATTTACTTTTTATAGAAACAGTAAGGCAAAAATTACTTAAAAGTCACATGAGATGTCCAGGGTTGGGGGAAGAAGAAAATTGTTTCTCACAATTTGAATATGCTGGTCCTAAGCAAAGAAAACAAACCTCTCAAAATTGGCTAAATCAGAACCTCTTTCTAACAGAATTCAGTTTACATAATTAAGGTGAATCTTTGGTCAATTCTGACTGGTTTTATGAGTTTGGTTAAAAGGCTACTTGTCTTTTCTCTAATTTTATTTACTTAAATTATGATGCAAATATGTATCATATTTTAAAATGTCTTAGACTTGTTTCTTGTAAAAAGTAGTTAATATTAACTTTCTAAATTTTATATTGGTATCCAGATTATATAAACTAATAGTAATCCTACATTAATTTTTATTATGAAAAATATATTACAATAATTAGATTTCTTTCATATGTTTCTTATTAATTGATCAATACTATTATATAATCTATGAGGGAAGAGTTCCCTTCCCTTGCTTAGGTTAATATACACAAGTAAAAAGTATTAATATAAACATATTTTAAAGATTATATCCTTTATAAGATATAAAGGATAAGATTATTAGAGCTCCCTGGAGAGGTATCAATGCCTTCATTGTCCATAATATATTCTGACCTTCACAGGATGCATTAATCATTTCCTTACGAGAGAGTTATTCATTTCACTATGAAACAATCTTATTCTGATATTCATTCTGATGTTGTTGCTTACTGTCAGGAGACAACTTCTGTTCAGACTTCTCAATGGGTTGCTCCTAATACCTTCAACTTCATGCTTACCTCAAGCCTCTGGCACGAACTACAGATTTTGTTGAGTTTTTAATAACGAAGGACAGTTTCAAATCCTTGCTGCTTAAAAATGTCTGTGCCAGTTGTTCTTAACTACAGTTATATCAAGAAAAATATTGATGTATATGGCCTTCTGAGTTGTCATTGCATAAAGACAGTCAGACACTATTGGGAACTGAGTCAGGATTTCTTTCCCTTTTTACTTGGGAAACAGATGACTCAAGAGAGCAGCCCGCTGGCCCCAGATCCAGTGGAATAAGAATTAATTAAGAACTGAATGGACCACTGAGGGATATCTAATTGTATTACAATATTTTCTTGAAAGTATGATAGCATTGTTGCTCCTTGCTCACTATTCAATTTTGATGAATAGGTATGAAGCCTTCTTCTTAACCTATCTGTAAGTCTGTATTCAATAAACGGTTCTTTTGAAAAGTAGAATAAAATTTTCTTTAAGTAATATATTTCCCCAAACCTGTCCGAATTCAGAAGCAATACATCTGTTAAGTCTCTCTACTTTCAGTGACAATACAGTTATTTTCACAGATTTAATAAGAGCTGTTATCCTGTTTACAAGAATATAATTTCACAAATTGATTGTATATAACCAAAGACATAAGTGTGTGTCAAATTTTACTTGATCACATATGATAATCCCACTATTAAGAAAAAATATTATACTTCATATATGATCAATGCCTACAACCCCTCCCACCCCCTGGGAAATGTCTGATAACTGTTATATGGTTAGGTTCCAGGACTTACAAGTAGCAAAGCTTACTTTCTTTGAGACTGGAAACCAAGACCTTGGGGGATATTGAGGGGAGAGGAATTTAACTGTAATTTTAAGTACTGCAAGTGCAATATGTGGATATAATTTGGGGGGAACTAAGTCTTGAGACCAAAAATAAAAAGCCAACAAAAGTAATTAAAAAGAAAAATCTGGACTAATAGAGAATATTGGAAGTGCAACCTCAGATTGTAAAATCTCCAAATAAAAATTAACTCTCTGCCTGTATAAGGAAAACAAATCCCAAGAGGATATTTATGAGCAAGTGAATAGTAAAAATCGGGGGGAATCCCTATTTTTTCTTATTCATTTAAGATTTGTAGTAGCTGTTTAACAGCACCAGCTCCATAATCTGCAGGGCCCATTGCTAAATGAAAATGGGGAGCCCCTGGTCAACAAGCTGCATATGGGCAATTAGTGGTTCAGAAATATAGTTTTCTTTCCTTGGAGACTTCTTTTCCTGATTTTCCATGCTGATTTTATTTGCTATTTAATGACCTTATAAGTAAATATTTTAAATGGTTACCATGAATTCGTCATTACATCATACACTGCCAGTTTTAAATACAAGTAAAAGAGTATTTGACTTGCAGCGGAGTGACCAAAATTTCATGGTTCCTATTTCATAGTTTGTGCATAAACATATATTTATTTTTTCTAGGACAGTAGAAATGCTACATAAAATTAATCAACTTTATATTTTACTTCCAGATATGTATTACTCTTACCAGCATTTCCTACCTTTTATGTACTGAGTAAGAAAGGGCAGAAATGAAAAGAAATGTGGGTTGCCCTATTATTCCTTTTCTTTCTATCTTTTAATTTTCAGTGCAAGTGGTTGGCTCATAGATTTTCATTTTCATTTTCAGTGGTTGACTCATAGATAAAGTAACATGAGCCAGAAAGAACATACAAGGTTTTTGGCATTTCTATTTCTCAAGCAACAATTGCCTTCTTTCAGTGTTCAAAGCAAGTTCTAGTTTGAATGGAAATTATGGCCCTTCAAGGCTGTGAGTGTCCCTCTTTTTCTAGTTCATAGATGTAACCTTAACTTACACTAGCTCTGAGTCCCTTTACACCCCCACACACCATGGATTCACCTGCATTCTGGGTTTTGGGGCCGTGATAAATGCTGTGAACAATGGGGTGAATAGAACAATGAACCTGTGTATTGCACAAGTCTCTTATCCCTTTGGGCTTTATTTATATTACACAAATTCAAAGAAAAGATACCAAGAATTTCAGAAAGGAGATGGCAGAGTACTGAGTTAGGTATGGTACCCAACTGAGTACTGGGTCTTGATTTGTTGCACAGGTCAGGTGCCAATGAAGCCAGTTCTTTGTATTATGATCATCATAACATTCATGCACAAATGTTAAAGCAATTAGAATTTCAGCTAAGACACCAGGCTATACAGGCTGTAATAGATGCTTCTTTCTTTCTTCTTTCCTTCCTCTCTCCCTCCCTCCTTCTCTCCCTTCCTTCCTTCCTCTTTCTTTCTCTCTCTCTCTTCTTTCTTTCTCTCTCTCTCTTCTTTCTTTCTTCCTTCCTTCCTTCCTTCCTTCCTTCCTTCCTTCCTTCCTTCCTTCCTTCCTTCCTTCCTCCTTTCCTTCCTTCCTTCCTTCTAGTGTTGTCTGAGCTCCTTCATTTTCCCACCACCACCAAGAGTGGAGTGCTTTTACCTTAAGTTATAAAGAGGTCTCAAATGACCCATATGACAAGCCACATATGTATTCCCTGCATTTGAGAACTCTGTGATCTGGTGCCTGATTCATGACTGAAAAGGTTAAAATAGTCAAGAATGGCAAAAGAGACAATAAAGAGCTATATCTGGAAATACTACATTTTCCATTAATGGTGGAATATTTCAACAACAATTGCTTCTCATAGACCATATGTGGCCACCGAGGGTCATGCAAGAAGTATGTTCTGCCACAAATGATTGCCTGGAAAGGTGAAGGGACCCCAATAGTGAGAGTGTATGTGTGTGGCAGGGGAAACAATAAGTCAGAGGTCTCTTTGAAGGGACTCCAACAAACACACTGTCAGGGATCAAATTAATCACATTGAAATGTGGAATTGGAATGCCAAGTTAACATGAGAGCCACACCCACTGTGTAAATCCAGCTTCCTCTGTACTTTAAGCTTCCTCACCATGATGATATCATAGCTTTTTTTTTAAAGCAGATGCCTCTTGATTTCTGAACATCAAACAGCTATCTGATTTTCTGAGATAAAAGCTAAACCTTAATACTCTGTGGCAAATACGCAGTGGTAACCATGTTGTTTTCAATCTGGAAAAACCTAGGAGGAACCGTAAATTATTTTAAGAGACACTTTCAAGCATCTCTGCCTTCTATGCTTCAATTACACTTAATATAACACACTAGCATTAGTACCAATTCAAATTCAACGCTGAACTAAGATACAAGGAGCCACGAGGCCTCTTCTTTCATCATGCTCTATGAACGTTTAACAGTGATTTCCAAAAGAGCTTAAAGCTACTGTCACAGCCATGATCAGTGTATGGAATCCCAGATTAACAGCAACACGAAGTAAAACATCTCCCTAATGAAACAGTCTCTTTTTCGTTAAAAGTTCTTTTTTTCTAAATGGGACCTCTCATTAACTATTGATTTTTTATGTAATAAGTTGTACAACTTTTTCTTCTTTTTAAAATGAGATTTTTTCTAAAAGCACCATTTAGATTGTAATCTCCTCCAGGGCAGAAGTTATAGATCCAGGACTTTGTATGTACTTAAGAGCTTCTAGAATTGTATTCTCTGCATGGCACAGACTCAATCAATATTGATGGACCACCTGCCTATAAGATCTGTATAAAGTAATTTGCTACTCTGTGAAAATTCACATTTGAGTGCCCAGAGATTATCACTGCCCTAAAGGATACATAAAAAGTAGGGGAAGGAGGACATAAAAGGTTAATGGTCATTTTTATTCTAGCAGACATTCAAGAGGGATTGGGCATAGCTACCATATCATGCACAGCATTTAGTACTACTTCTGGGTCCAGTTTGCCATAAGGTGACTGCTCTTTTGTTTCTTGAGATGACAAGATTTAAAGCCAGAAACTGCATATATTTAATTAAATGATGCAGAGTTACAGACTCTCAGGATTTTATATTTTTATATATATGTACAGAGAGAGTATTTATATACACATATATGGTATATATATACACACATAGTATTTATATACACATACATAATATTTATATATCCATACATGTATGTGTATATATACACATATGTATATAATATATATAGTGTGTGTGTATATATAGAAAGAGATATCCATGAATTTTTTAAAAATCAGTGACTGAAGTTATTATATGCTGCTATATTTTAGTGGGAAAAATTGTACATGGAAGTTTAAATGGATAATGGAAGTTTAAATATATATATAGTATTTATATATACACTCATGTATTATATATACATGAGTATATATGACATATATGATGTGTGTGTATATATACACAGAGAGAGAGATTTATTCATTAATTTAAAAAAATCAGTGACTGAAGTTATTATATGCTACTATATTTTAGTGGGAAAAAAGTGTACATGGAAGTTTAAATGGAGAATGAAAACAGATTTAATAGATGAACAAAACGGTAAAAACCATCATAAAATAAATTTCAAGGCTCTATAATTACACAGAACATTTGAATTAGAACACCTTAAAAATAACACTCCCTTTGTGAGTGGAATTAGAATGAGCAGATTTCTCATTTTCTAAAAAAATCTGTTCTTGAGAATTTTTAATGTTGCGCTGATCGTTTTGGTTTTCCAGAAATATTGTGGGGCCTTCAAATTCAGCAAGCTTGGATCAAACATTAAAGTGTGTGTGTGCCTTTTTTTTTTTTTTTTTTGTCTCGAAGTGTTGATTGATTAAAATTTACCTCCTCAGATGAAAGAGACGACCCTCTAACACAGGAGCCAGCAAGCATTTTCTAATACAAAAGGTGGAATAAAATATTCTGAGGGCATGAATATACATTCATTCTCTGTTGTAACTGCTTACCACAGTCATTGTGACGTAAACTCACACAGACAAAATTAAAATAAAAGGTTATGATTTTGTTCCAATAAAATTCAATTTACAAAACAGGTAGTAGAGCAGATTTAGCTTACGAAGCTGTAGTTTTCCAACTCCTACTCTGTAGCTTCCGTCTCACGAATAAGTGTTTTCATGAATTGTATTGTATTTTACTCAGTGGGTATTTAAAAAAGGAGGAGGCACTTGTGTAGGATACAGAATCAGGAAAATCAGCCAGGCAAATCATTCCACAGTAGATGAATTAATCTGGAATCGAAACATCAACGTGGCTATCTTTTGATGATGAATTTACAAGCAATAATGTTATAAAAACATCTTGAAAACAAGTAATTTTTTCTAAGAAACATGACAGAAACTTTCATCTATGCTCATATTTATTTAAACCACACATAACCTTTTTTATTTTTTTGTATTAAGAAGGACATTTAGCCCTGGCTGGTATAGCTCAGTGGCCTGAGAACCACAGGGTCACCAGTTTGATTCCCAGTCAGGATACACACCTGGGTTGTGGGCCAGGTCTCCAGTAGGGGGCCACGAAAGGCAACCACACATTGATGTTTGTCTCCCTCAGTTTCTCCCTCCTTCACCCCTCTCTAAAAATAAACAAATAAAACCTTTTAAAAAAGGACATTTATTGTGCAGATAGCACCTGCTTTTATGTCAAATTTCCTATAGAAGTGTCATAAATAATACTAAAATAAAAAGCTATGAGTTCTGATTCCTTTAACATTTGTTTAACTGAATAGATTTGAATATTTGAATAACTCAGGCTAATCTTGATGTCCCAATTCCCCCTTACCCTCCAATAGCCTCCAATCAATGGTGTGAGGTCAGTACTCCTGGACAGGCTGAAATCAAGGACACAGCCCTTGGTATCTATTATTTTTTCATCAACATTGAAATAGTTTATAATACTGACAACATATAAAATACATTTATTTTTATGGCTTCCTGTTTTCAAATTCATATGCATTGCCCCATTTGAACAGTTGCCACTGGATCACTAATTTAAAAAAAATTCAGGTTTTAAATATCATTTTATATCTCACATCTAAAGAAATAAACAACCAAAAGGAGCAACATATTAGAGAAGAATAAATAAATCAATCTAAGAAACATATTTTTTCAAATGCTGCAAACATATTGGGTGAAAGAAAATATTATTAGAAATACAATTTCAAACAAACTTTTGTTACCAGCAGCATTATTGCCATATACTTCTATGCACACTGTGTGATACTCTTAGGACATTATCTGAATCTTGTATTAGCTGAAAACAACAGAATGGCAAGGGGATTTTTGGCTGTTTTATATTTAGATTAAAAAATTGTGTGTGTGTGTGTGTGTGTGTGCACGCCACAGGTTTATATTGACAGAACTTCAAAAATTTTTTTCACTTTGGCCCACTTATCAGTCTTTCAGTTAAATGCTCTTGTTCATATGTATACCTAAACAGAAACCAAAATTTGAATAAACTCAATTTTAAATGATGAACTAAATATATTTCAGTATTTGTCAGTCCCCGGTTGGCTAGCTAATATTCAAATCAAAATCAGAATGCTCATGAAAACCAAATGCAATCTAAACAGCAACATCTTAATCCTATGAAATTGTCTCTGATTTTTTAATTGTAAAATTAGGTTATTTTATTAGAATAATAAATAATTCATAAGGTATATATATGATGAAAATAAAATCTGTATCTCTGTAGTTACGAAAAGTCACACATAAAGTTAGAGCTTAATTTTCTTACCAAAGTTTTCTCTACTGTTTTGTTGATCTGATTATTTACGATATTCAATTTGCATATATATTTGGCACCGTTTATAAATGCCCATGACCTACTTTAATGTCTTTAAGTGGGTTCTATATGTTATGTGTAGCCCTCTTCCACATAGTTGTTTGTAATAAGCCAATAATTCATTCTCATCCTAATATCTTTGTATGATCATTCAAGTGTCTAAAGATAATAGTCTTCATCACCATTAGGCTTAATGAGAGTTACTGCGCACATTCTTGAAAAATATTTCTTCTTCTCCTTAGGAAATTTGATAGTTAGCCAGAGGAAAATAATAATTGAGATATTTTTGTGTTTGCCGATAGTCAAACTAATACAGTAAAATATCAACCTCCGATTTACATTTTAAAACAAGTAGTAAAGATAGAGTAATCAGGATGCCTTCAATAATAAAAGCACAAACAGCATCTTCAAAAATAATTTTCCATCTTTGAGAGTTCAAATCCACTTAATGGTAGTTGACAGTCAGGAATAGGTTCATTTGAATTTTTTTTTTTACCAGAAGGTATCTCCTCATTCTGGTCTAAATGACTAGATTCATGAAAGCATAATTTTTACATTTACTAACATCAGAAATTAAAAGTTAGTTTTATTGCCAAAAGCAGAAAACATGGGTAAGGACAAGTGATACTACTTTGTTAGGAACTGCTCTGTCTGGTTTCAGGAGTTGTAACTGCCCCCCATGGCTAGGGCTGAGTGAGCAACCTCTGGACTGTGAGCCACTGAGGAAACAAAGCTTATCTGCCTGGCAAGAGCGCTGCCTCTACCATCTCTAGCCCCCAATGCTTGGTTGGTTAGTCAGAGTCTATTGGTATGATCCCTCAGAGGAGAGGCAACCCAAGCAGACATGATCATGTGGGAGGCCATTTAGGAAGGACTCAGTGGGGGCTACAGCAAAGTGAGGGCAAAGGACCCTCACCCCCCTGGCTATTTTGACCTAGCCTGAGCCCCCTTTCCATCTGGGAGAAGCTCTGGGAGAAGAGCTTCCTGGCTCTAATCCACTTAAGCCTGAATCTTGATGAGGAGGGGGTGTAACCCTCTGCTGGCTAGAGCGGATTCCAGGGTAATTAGGCATAAGAAAGAATTACTAAAATCCTGTGAAGTCTGCTTTGCTAAGAGTGCTCTCATCCATATGATAAGGGTCTACGCAGGAAATGAATATGTCTCCTAAAGTTTTTGCAGCCCCCTTACCTGATAGACACTGACTCATATTAAGCCCTCAGATTTCATTGAAGTGTTATCTATTGTTTGATCCTTGCCACCTGACATTGATGGATGAGCTTTATCTGTATCCCTGTGTGTTAGGAACCTAATAAAAAGCCATTGAGGCAAGGACTCAGGGCCTTTCTCCCATGAGAGAAGCTAGCCACCTTTCTTCCCCAAGTAAGTCATGTCTTGGTAGTATTATTTTTATCTGTGGTGGATGAGTGGGCTCTGCAGGCGGAGTCCCCCCACACTACTTTTGCTAAGTTTGCTTCAAATGAGTATGTCAAAAAGCCAAATCAAATTTGTTAAATATGAGACTTAAACATTAGCATCAGTGAGCTACCCTGTTCACTTTGGTTGGTAAAGTACTAAAGAAATGGCTTACGTTAATGGAAAACAATAACATCAACAACATATTAAGGCAAGGTCCAATATAATCAGCTGAAAAAAACTAGTAAAAACATCAGCCATCCCCACACAACAAAAATTGAAACATTTATATAATTTTAGGTCCTTAAGAGCATTTTTAAAATGTGCAACAGCCTCCATATACAATTGATAGCATAGAAATACAATATTTAAAATTACCTGTAGCCCTGGCTTGCATGGCTCAGTGGATTGAGTACTGGCCTGCAAACCAAAGGGTCACTGGTTTAATTCCCAGTCACGGCACATGCCTGGGTTGTGGGCCAGGTTCCCAGTAGGGGGTGTGTGAGAGGCAACCATACATTGATGTTTCTCTCCCTCTCTTGCTCCCTCTTTTTCCCTCTGTCTAAAAATAAATAAATAAAATCTTTAAAGCATTGCCTATAAATAACTATATCTCTTAAAACTTCACCAGTTCATAAACTTTAATTATTGGAAAAATTGGGCATTTATTTAAACTAAAAAAATAAATTAATGAGTAAATTAATGAGTCAGGGGTATAAATAAACTGCACTAAAACAATGCAGCAATGAATTTTTTAAGAACTTCAACAATTTTAATTCAATTAGGCGTAATAGTTAATTCAGAACTGAAACTGTTAAAAAATCTAATGAAAAGAGCTCTATGGAAACTGGATGAAAACTATACATAATAATAAAAGTTATCTTTATTAGATGCTTTCTATATGTCAGATGCACAATTAAATCAGTTGATTGTTTTGTGTAATCTGGATTGTGATCTTATGAGATAGATGCTATCATTGTCTACTATCTACAGATAGAAGCTAAAAAATAGATATTTTAAATAACTTACCAATATCCCAAAGTGTGGGAGGCTAGTGGTAGAACCAGGATTTGAAAGGAGAAGTATCAAAAACTGCCTGAGAAGCTTTTTAAAAATCTTAATTTGCTGTAAATAATAGATACTGAAGGTCAATAATTTGTTAGCTACTTTCTCTCTCCCAATACTTTATCTAACAGTCAGAGATCTGGACAAAATGGGTGCTTCCTCAAAGGGTTTAGCCAAAGTGATCATAACAAAGAGATCATTTACAGAGGTTTGGGCAAGGCTATGAGAACCAAGGATAGCTGGAGAAGCACAGGGGGATTAGTGTAGGGGATACTGTGATCTGCTCAGCTCTTTCCTGGGTGATAACCTACTCCTCTCAGATACAAAGAATATTGGGCTGAGGATTCACAAAGATTGTCCTCTGCCAAAGAAGGCTACCTCTACCAAGGTTATGCCCCTCCTCTGGGCAGCCCACATCCACCACAGTTCCTCAAAGAATTCACATGCCCAGCCTGTGGACCTGGAGAGTCAAACTTCTTCTAAGGACCATCAAAGGACAACTTTTCTCTCTGTCCCACAGCCTCCTTTCATCTCGGCAGGTGTTTCTCCTGAGGGCACATCCCAATAAAGCTCTTCCAAGAAACAGCCCTCTCAAAGTTTATTTTCCAAGGACCTAACACAACTAGCAAGCTGTTAGCATCAGAGAGCATTTGGGGCAAGAGGAAGAGAAAGAGGCAGTTCTGGTATTCAGTAAAGATAAGAGCCATAAAAGGAGGATGTTTGCGGCAAGAGTGGTGCCTTTTAAGAATGTGTCACAACATCTTCATGAGGCATGGAGACAGAGTGGAAAAGTATCTATTGATAGAGTGTTCTCTTTTTCTACTCTTCTACCTCTTGCCTGTGCTTTTTGTTGGCTGGTCATAACTGGAAGAAGAAAGCACAGAGTATAGATGATATGCTTCATGAAATATGTTAGAGCATCGAGGTACTCAGAGAAGACAGGGAGCCACTCTTAAGGGGTATTCACACCAAAAATAACCATCACATAAAACAAGTGACTACATTTATATTTAATATCATATTATTTAAGAATAACAAGCTTCATTGGGGTTAACGAATTAACCAGCCTTGGTAAATATGGATGCATGCTAAAATCAAGTTATCTTATCCCGAATAAAGGGTCGGGTGAAACAAAAAAACACCTTGAGTAATATATGGTCAGTAGTCTTGCTTTGTCATTTTTCTCAAAATGGAATCATGGTTTGAGAAATTCCTGAAATTGAATCCAAGTCCTTTATTATTACTCACCAAGACAAGTCAAGAATTAAAGAGTAGGACAATTATAACAAAAAAAAAAAAGATGGATGGGTGCTTGCACACACTACTCTAGACAGAACATACAAATAGATCATATTGCCTCCTTTGGTATTTATTTTTAAATAAAATCTAACTTTATTTGATGATTTCAATATTTTTTTTTACAATTTTCTCATTTAAAGAAATAGAAAGAATAGAAGATGCCCTGATTGTGTGGCTCAGTGAATTAAGTGCCTGCGTGCAAACCAAAAGGTCACAAGATTGAGTCCCGGTCAGGTCAGGGCATATGCCTGCCTTGCGGGGCAGGGCCCTTGTTCAGGGCATGAGAAAGGCAGCCAATCAATGTGTCTCTCCCACTTGATGTTTATCTCCTTTTTTTTCTCTTCCCCTTTCCCTCTCTCTAAAAATAAATAAACAATTTTTTTTTAAAAAAAAGAGGAGGAACAGCCCTGGCTGGTGTAGCTCAGTGGATTAAGCGCGGGCTGTGAACCAAAGGGTCGCTGGTTCGATTCCCAGTCAGGGCACATGCCTGGGTTGCAGGCCAGGTCCCCAGTGGGGGACACAGGAGAGGCAACCGCACATTGATGTTTCTCTCCCACTCTTTCTCCTTCCCTTCCCCCTCTCTAAAAATAAATAAATAAATAAATATTTTAAAAAGAAGAGGAACAGGAGAAAACAGTTTCAATATATGAATAAATAGATGGATAAAAAAAACAAATACTTATTGTTTAAAGAAAGCACTGCTTTTCCTTTCCTAATAAGCTTTGGCAGCTTCACTTTTTGTTAAAAGTTTTCAAAAACAAATACTCTTAATGAATGCTATTTACCTGCTTTGACCAATGTGGCTTAGTTGGTTGGGTGTCATCCTGCAAAATGAGAGGACACCAGGTCACAGGTTCTATTCCCAGTCAGGATGCATGCCTGGGTTGCTGGTCCGGGCCCCAGTCAGGGTTCATGAAGATATATGATATTCTTCAATTCTTTATCAGGATATAAGAATATAGACCAGGACAGGTGCCTTAGTAGAGATCTGGGCAAACGTTGCTGCCACATGCAAGGCCCTCCCTGCTCCTCTCTTCATTAACTGGGAAACCTGGATTTTTTCAGTCATGTGAAAAAACATACAAACTTCAGCTCACTGCAAGTTGTAACTAACTTTGAAGAATTCTGCTTACATGTTCAGTTCTGTTTCAAAAATATCTTGCACATTAGTCATCGCTGAACAGTAAAATTATTTATCTGATCAGTTGTCTGACTATAATACGCTGTAATACCACTGAGAGAGGTAGAAAGAGATTGTGCATTTAATGGACAGTGGCCAGCAAGAAAGGAAGACAAATATGAAAGTATGGGGTGCTGTCTTATGAACAACCGACTTAAGGAATAAAGACGACTCCAAATCCTGGAATTGTCATCTTCTTCCAAGCAATCCTATTGTTGTAAGGTGGTCATGTGGAGGCAAGTCTTGGTACTGAAAGCCAGGGTAAGAGAAATGTAAAGGATCAAAGTAAGATTTTCCCATGCACAGAGGGAAGGCAGCACTCTTTGATGAGAAGGGTTGCTAGAATTTGAGCTTCTCTGAGCTGAAAAGAATCTGAGAAACAATAGATTGCTTTCTCTTTATTATACAAAGAAGGAAACTGAGGCCCAAGGATAGAGTCAACTGTGAATCACATGAGTGAGCCAAGGCCTGGGTTTCCTGAAATGATTCTTCCCTTATATACAACCGCAGTCACCCAGATATCTGGCTAGGTCGCAGTGAGCCTAATATTTAATGCCAAAAGCTAACATTTCTGGACCAAAATATGACTACCTTTCCTACTTACTTCAATGACTATTGTGATGACAAAATTTTAGACAGGAATACGCACTAGTTATAAAATTAAATAATAGTAACAGTCAAGAAATTGTTACTATTGTTAATAGTATTTCATTCTCCTCCTCACCTCTGTCATGAATTGTGGGACAGGATATGAAATTTCTCTTGTTCTGTCCAATTGACCAGGAGAAAAAAATGATGGATTAGCTCTTTTTGTGAAATTAAGATGGGACCTCATTTGTGTTTTGAATTCTTCTTCTTACAGAATATTAAGAATCATAATATCTGGCTCTTGTGGGTTGTGCTGTTCACCTACACACAGTTAATGGCTATGACTAAATATTGTTTGCAGCAAGCCAAACCATTTCTCTGAGAGAATGTGTAGTGAGCATTTAATTAATAAAAAGGGAGCAACGAGAACACTATGGCTGAGTTTAAAATAACAATAAACTGAAAACAATTGTTCTGAAACATATTACGTTCACAGGACATACCTACAGAAAAGCATCATAGGAGAGAAGGCCGGGAGGGAGGGAGGGCAAATGACTTACCTCTCAGATATGTCAGCCTTTCCAGTTTACACCTGTGTTACTTTGATTCTAGACATGCATAGATCTTTCAGACCGTTTATTATGGTAT
Source organism: Carollia perspicillata (assembly GCA_004027735.1). NCBI lineage: Eukaryota > Metazoa > Chordata > Mammalia > Chiroptera > Phyllostomidae > Carollia > Carollia perspicillata. Next base: position 43,735 of record PVKM010006287.1, read on the forward strand.
TACACAAATAAAATGTCTACTTATAGTATCGTCCAGAAATAGCTTCATACCGTGAGCTCTATACCTTTAACCTGGATACAATCTGGATCCTCTCAGAGTCAGATCCCCCCGCCTTGTTCTTCGTTCTCCCCCATTCACCCCCACCTGTCCTTCAACCACCCAGTCCCTGATTCACTAGGACCTTGAGGACATGTTCTTTCTTGGTCAGGTCAGTCAAAAAACATGTGCAGATGTTCAAAACATGATATAGTTTATGAGTTTGACATTTTTACTGCATTTTTCCCTCAGAAGTTAATTCAGTTTTACTGTTGAAGAAAACTGTCATTTTGCTGTACAAAAAAAAAAAACACTTTGCTGTGAAAATGGCAACATTTCTCCCTAGGGCAAAATGGTGGTTTGTGAATCCTCTCCAGAAGAAAACTGAGACGTGACATGAAGTCATCATTTCCTATGAGCAGCCTACCAGGCTTTCTAATTTTTTTTTGACAGAAGTGAATTTTATGAGTTCAAGGGTAAAGAAATTTTTAGTATAATTCTTGGCTTTCCTGAAACAGAGATCACAAGCTTTTTTGTTATAAAATTCTAAATACAGGACCAGAAGATAGAGCAACCAAGTCAGAGATGTATAAGGACTAGAAATGTTAAACCTATCACTCTGCTAAATATTCAAGAGATACTTGAATATTGCAGATATATAGTATATAACAAATTATTTACCCTTTTACCTTCTCATTATCCCTCTTCTCCTGCAAGAATATTATCTGTAAATTAGGTTATATTAAAGACAGAATCGACTGTGCCTATTGTAGTAGGCTAAATGATGGCCCCCAAACCAAAAAACACATGTTAAAATCTTAATTTCTGGTGATGCAGACACCAGCCTGCAGTGTCCATGTCATTATGGATGAAATGAGACATTCACATGGACTACTGAGTCCAGCAGAAGAAAAGAGACAGCATGGCTTTTCTCCCAAGGGGAGCAAAAGCAAAAGCTTTGGCCCTTGCCGTGACCGGTCTTTATTGGGTTTCTCAGCACATTACATGATGGTCCTCATTTACT
>PVKM010006288.1:0-44794 GCA_004027735.1 Carollia perspicillata
GAGATAGCACTTACTCTGGGCCCAGCAAGGTCTAAGTGCTTTATATTTTGTAAGTCATTGAACCCTAACAACTATCTTAGGAGGGAGATGGTATACATTATCCCTTTTTCGTAGATGAGAAAACAGGTACAGAGAAATTAAGTAACTTGCCCGAGGATGTACCGTTAGGAAGTGTGATTTGAATCCAGGCACTCTGGCCTGGAGTCCAAGCCAGGCGATACAGAACGCTGCTTGTGGAATATTCAAGATGACCACAAACACTTGAACGTTCCTGCCATTAGAGGGTGGACTCAGTGCATCTTCCCCTTAAGCCTAGATTGGCCTGCAGCTAATTTGAGCAATGAGGTAAGTAAGACAGAAGTAACAATACCAGTTTGGGCCTCGCTTTTCAGACTAGCAATTTCCATTTCTTTCCTCTGGTAGCCTTGAGGTTTTAAGGAAGTAGTCTGACTACCCTGTGGGTCAAGGTCAAGTGGAGAAGCCTGAGACTGTATGGAAAGAGACAGGCTGAGCAGGGTCCAGGTTTCCAGCTGTCCTTCTCAGGCACCAGGTAGATGAGTCATCTTGAACTGTTAGCCCTGCCCAGCTGGCTGTCATTGGAGATTTAATGTCACACGGAGCTGATCCCTACCTAAATTTCTGATTCACAAAGGAATAAGCTATGATAAAATGGTTGTTGCTTCTCACCACTGAGTTTTGGGAGAGTTTGTTAGGCAGTTATGTCGTGTTAACCGGGCAGTGGTCTTTGAACATTTTCACTGTGACACACATACACACAGGACAACCCTGAGGTTTAGCACCGGCTACCGGCTGTGAAAGCCCAAGTGACCAAATGCTTACCTTCCATATCTTTATCAGAATTAAAGTGAAGGCAGCTTTAGAAATAGGGTTTAAAGTATTTTCCAATTTTTCTTAATTTTAGATAAAATTTTTGTTTTCAAAACTATCTTTGACTGTTTGAATTTCTTTTTTGGGATGTTTTTTTCTTCCTTGAGGATCAGTTTTTCCTAAGGAAGGCTATTGACAATTTTCTAAATTGTTTTTGTCCCAAATCACATAAACTGGTGCTCACTGAATACATCTGTTAGTTTAAAAATGGACTTGAGAGAGATCTCAGCTGGAAGTGAGGTCTGCATCGAGCCACATAATTGTTATCACTAAAAAGAACCTTGGATTATTTATTTCTTACTTGTTGCCAGGATAGAAAATGAAGAATACTTGCACTTGAGCAAAAGTCTCAAGTAGGAAATCTGAAGATCAGAGAGGGTCAACAACGGTGACAGGAGCAGTGACACCTTTGGAGATGAAGTGTCTCCCCTGTGGCTGGCTTGATAAAAACAAAACAAAGACAGGCCTGCCAGGGAAGGCTGCAGGAGAAGGGGATGAAAGGATAAAGCTCTCATCAATGAGCAAACCAAACCTTACAAAACTACTTAACGCAAGCCCAGAGGCACTATGAGTTTATATTGCCAGTCGTTTCAAAAAGGTAAATTAAGGTTTTCTTCAGAGCAGTGCACCGAGTCCAGGGAACAGTGCAGATGGCAAAAATCACATTCAGAAGTGAACTACTGGTGATGTAGTCAACCTGTCACAGTGCTGTTCTTCTTATCCTCCGGCCCAATTTCACCCTTGAATATATGGAAACGTTCTTACTAGGACAGGTGGAAGTTAACTGTGCATGCTCAAAGGACAAATGTGGCCCACTGTATCTTTGCAAAGATATTAATAAAGCACTAGAAGTGAAAATCATTGTTGGGCGATCAGGGTTCTTGTCTCAGATGAGAGATGCTGGGGGAGAGGGGAAGTGCTTCATTATTTTCTCCCTCGAAGAGGCTCCAGCTCTGTGTTCCGCAGCGTCTGTGCCTCTCCCTAACCCTGCAATGTGTCCACAGGAACATCGTCTGTTCCAAGGAAATGCTCTGACCCCTGCAGCAGAAGGCTCAGGATGATGTGAATAAACTTTTATATCAAAGGATGAAAAGTGAGTTATCACTTCTTTCTTGATGAAAGAAGTGGGAATGCTATTGGTGGGGTGGGGAGTATAGGTTTGGGAGTCCAAACCAGTGTTTTTTGAGCCTGTTGTCTGTTACCAGTAAGTTGCCTGACTGTGTGTGCACAGCAAATGACCTTGCTGTACTGAGCTTCAGATTTGTAACTAAAAATAAAATGGCTGGTTGACAGGCTAAATAAGACATCTTTAGCTCTAGTAGTCTGTGATTTTATGACATACAAAATTATCTGTAAAAATATTCTACTAGCAATTAAAGGTGATGATGAAATTACAAAGGGGGAATAAAAGAAGTTAAAACAGTACTCCACATTGTACTATACAAGTAATAATAGCATGAATAATAATAACACATTTTATTTAGCAGCTACTAAATGAATGTCAGGCTGTATGCTGGGCACTTGACATTCACCTTCCCTGACCCTCACGACAGTCTACACACTCAGTGTGGTAGACTGTATTTTCTGAAGCCGGCCACAATGATATACCCCATCCCACACATGCTTCTAGAATTTTGTCCTTTCACCATCAAGAGGTGGAAGACTAATTTCTTTGAATCTGGGTGCACTCACGACTCATCTGTAACCAAGAGAATGTAACAGAAGTAATTCTGGGTGGATCTTGGGGCTAAATTATAAAAGACAACACAGCTTCTGGTTTCTTAGCTAGAATACTTGCTCTTGAAGACTTCAGTTGGTAAATAAGCAATCTGGCTGCTTATATGTTGGGGGCTGGCAAGTTGTGAAAGAGCCATGACAGAGACCATGTGGACAGGTCCTGAGACAACATGGAGAGAGATGCCTAGACAGCTCCCAACTTCTCCAGCATCCCTCTCCCCTCTGCTGCAGCACCAGCTACCATTTGAGAGGCCCTAAACCAGCTCTACCAAGCCATCTGTTCCAGAAATGGCTTCCTGGAAAAGATGACGTCCAAGGTAGGTTGTTAAGATGCTTTGTTAAGACCACACAAAGAACTCCCTGATCCTTTCAGACAGATAAAAGAACTCCTAAGAATCATATGGGCATGGCTCTCAGATGCTTATAGAGGTAGAGAAGGGCTTACCTTAAAGAGATTCATGGGTGTGAGTTTTGTGTAATGGAGTAGATTATAACTTGATATGCAGGCAGCCCATAAAGTTTTTAAGGAAAGTGTATCCATTTGGGCTGAAGGGGACAGAGATAGTGCACAGTATAAAAGAGCCATTGGACCTTCAACCTTTTGTGGGTAGGAAGTAAGCTGAGAAGTTGCTCAGTTGCAAATGTAGGCCACTTTGCATGGGAAGAAATGGATACTCCAGAGACCGGACCCAAGGGAAGAAGCAAAGCCATAGAAAACTGCCAGGAAGTAGGTTGGATTCCAATGAAGGACCTGGAACTTCGTGCCTGGATAGATTTTATAATTGCTATAACTCAGTGCTTGCTGAGTGCCTCTCCTTCTCCCCTTTTCTGAGTGGGATCATCTAGCAGTTATCTGAGTTTGGCATTAAGCTCAGCATATCCATTGTATGTTATCTGTGTTGGGAAGTATGGTGCTCACAGAGGTGTCTACCCAAGGAAGTACACCAGGACCTGATTTAGAGCCTAGACCTTGAGCCTAATGCTTTCTTGAGGCTCTTGATTTTTATAGGAAAAATTATAGCTCAGAGCACAGAAACTGTCATGTTTAGCATCTTGACTTCTTTTTCTCCTTGACATCTAAGCCATTAACTTAGGTCTTACTTCTTTCATGAAGATGACTGCTTTCATGCTCTTGATGATGAAAAAAATAGTGATGAAAGCTTGGTGTCCCTCCTTCTCCTTTTCCAGAACCTAGGGGATGGACTTCTCACTGCAGAATTCTTAGTTCCATCACGTTCACTTGTGAATGACTCAGAACCTACTTATGGAAGATAAAGCTTGTATGTTCTGTAATTTTGGAGCTGGAAAGGACCTCAGAAGTCCAATAGTTCAAACCCTTCATTTTATAGATGAGAACCTTGAGGTTTTATTTGTCAGTGGAGTGACTTACCATAAAGTGGTTAAGTGACTTGCCCAAGGTCATGTAATTAATGACAAGAGTGAAGGCAGGAAATTTCTCCTGTCATTCCATTCCTGCATTCGACAAGCTTTTCTGAGAGCCTGCTATTTGTAAGGCATGTCTTAGATTCTTTCCTTCCCTGGGTCCCTTTCATACCGACTAGATGTTAACCAGAATCAGGAAGTAAACAGGCATTCAAGCCAGTCTGCTGAATCCCTTCTTTTTTAGTATATAGTTCTAGAAAAAGTTTGATGAGCAGAGATGTTAAAGCTATTGTCTTTAGCATCCTGTTGTCTGTGGTTTTGGATTATTTATGCCAGATGGCTTGCCACCTTACCACAGATAATCAGAAACTAAGTAAATTGGCTACTTTCTTTCTTTTCTTAAAAAAATATTTTTATTTATTGATTTTTAGAGAGAGGGGAAGGCAGGGAGAGAAACATCAATGTGTGGCTGCCTCTCACATGGCCCCCACTGGGGACCTGGCCTACAACCTAGGCATGTGCCCTGACCAGGAATCGAACCAGCTACTCCTTGATTCACGGCCCACACTCAATCCACTGAGCTACACCAGCCAGGGCTACTTTCTAAGCAGAACATTCTTCTTTCTCATATGGCCAACTTCAAATGTACAAACTGCGTTTAATTCAAAATTTTACAGCAACTCTTCTTACCAGCTGCTTTGGTATATTCCCTGGCTTTTCCAAAACCCATCACTGCAGCTTAGCAAAATAGAGCTCAACCTGGAGCTCCTCCCAGGATCTTCTTTTGGTTTCTTTCTACACACGTCTTGGTGAGATCTTGGCATCTTTAATCAAAATTTCCCCCACGGCTGGCACCAAACCTGTGTTGCACAACTCCCTACGTGAGGAATATTCTCTGTTTCCAAGAACATTAAGAACTTTCTTGATATCTTTGGAAAAATCTCAGTAAAGAAACCACTTCCTCTTTAATCCGTTAGGGACTGTCAGTGTGGAATGTAGATTCTCCCTTCCTTCCCACTTTCTTGTTTGGTGTTTATTATTGACTTGATAGTTACATAACGTAGAAGGTAAGGATGATATCTCATGAGTGATGCTGGCAGTCCCTGGTACATAATCCTGCATTCATGAGAATATAATATTACCCTTTGAGTATAAGATTCAATTGACTACGTCCTGGGAATATTGCTCATTTTACATCTTGGATGTTTATATATTTAGAAGTATATACAGCCACTTTCTTAAGAAGTTTCTAAAATAAAAGTTTTATAATGAAATAACTGATAAATTAAAAGAAATTAATACTCAGTATCAAATAAGAAAGTATTACGGCTTTTTGTAGGTTAAATAATCACAGACATTTTTGGAGCCCAAGAGAAGGGGAAGACACTTGAAACAGTGTTTTTATAAAAGAAATGTGTAGAACTACATCATTTGAGCAAAAGCATATGTTACATTCGATAACAAATTAATGTTTAGAATTCTAAATTTTTGAAAGAAAGTCTAATATTCAGATGTAAAATAATGGGGTATTTTACTTATGGGAAAAAAAAGTATTGCAATATTTTCTTATTCCTTGGTCCTCTTTGTAGAAAATGGTGAGGTATATGAGTATAAGCAATGGCAAGTAGCTAAAACCTACATGGAATGCCTCATGACTTTATAGACAAAAATGACAGGAAAGACTATTTGGACTGGGTAATCCACAGAAACTTTTCTAAACAGGCAGCGTCATTGCCAGGGTCATCTCTGACCAGCTTGCAAACATACTTTTCACATCAGGGGAGTTTCTTGGGAAGTGGAGATGGGGACAGCAGAGGCTGCAGAACTGCCAAAGTTATTTCGGGAAAGGAAATAAAGGTGGAAAAAAATCTGCATCAGCGCCTCCACACCCCATGTTGGTGGTCACTCCAATTCCAGCCACTCACCAACATTTTCAGTAAATGAGATAACTGCATTCCCAAATAGCCACCGGAGGGACAAATCACTGTAATTAAAACAGTTTCCAGATCCTGGGTCTTTGAAGACACAAGTGAAGGGATAACTGAGAGGACTTGGTCTGGGCTCTGCTCTGCATGTCTCTACACCAAAGTGAAGCTATAACAGGGAGGACACACAGCCCAGTAATCTGTAGCGGCAAGAGAGCAGCAGCCCCTGTACGCTTTAGTTATTACCTCCCAGTCTCCCCATCCTCTCAGCCCTAAGTGACCACTAGTATACTTTCTGTCTCCATAGACTTCTCTGTTTAGACATGTCACTTAAATAGAATCATATGTGTTTTTTTGTGATGGGCATTTTTTTACCAAGCATTACGTTTTCCAGGCTCATCCATGTTATAGCATGTGCCACTGCTTCATTCCATTTTGGGGCTGAATAAAATTCCATCACGCCTTGGCTGGTCTGGTTCAGTGGACTGAGTATTGGTGTGTGAACCCAAAGGTCACCAGTTTGATTCCCAGTCACGGCACATGCCTGGGTTGTGGGCCAGGTCCCCAGCTGGGGGAGAGTGAGAGGCAAAAGATAGATGCTTCTCTTGCACCGATGTTCCCTCCCTCTCTTTCTCCCTCCCTTCCCTCTCTGTAAAAACAAATAAACAAATAAAAATTTTAAAAAAGACTACTCCATCAAATGCATATATCACATCTTGATTATACATTCATCACCTGCTGGACCTTTGAGCTGTTTCCACCTTTTAGCTATTGTGAAGAATGCTGCCATGAGTATTCATATACAAGTTTTGTCTACACATATGCTTTCAGTTCTCTTGGGTATGTACCTAGGAGTGGAATTGCTGGGCCATAAGTCTGTGTTTAGCTTTTGGAGGAACTGCCAGACTGTTTCCCAAAGAGACTGCACCATTTTACTTTCCTACCCGCTGTGTGTGGGTTCCAGTTCCTCTACATCCGCTCCAACACCCGACTCTTTGATCTAGCCACCACCGTGGGCCTGAAGTGGTATCTTGTGGTTTTGATTTGCTTTTTCACAATGACTAATGAGCTTGAGTATCTTTTCTTATACCCATTGGTCATTTGTGTATAACTTTGGGGAAATTTTTATTCAAATCCATTGCCCATTTTTAAACTGGGTTATTTGACTTTTTATTGTTGAGCTGTAAGTATTCTTTATATTCTGGATACCAGATCCTTATCAGATATATTAATTTTCAAATACTTTTTTCCTATTTTATGTTTTAATATATTTTATTGATTATGCTATTACAGTTGTCCCATTCCCCCTTTCATTCCCCTCCACCCTGCACACCCTCCCCCACCCACATTCCCCCCTTTAGTTCATGTCCATGTGCATACTTGTAAGTTCTTTAGTTTCTACATTTCCTATACTATTCTTGCCTTCCCCCTGCCTATTTTCTACCTACCATCTATGTTACTTATTCTCTGTACTTTTTCTCACTCTCTCCTCCTCCCACCCCACTATTGCTAAGCCTCCATGTGATCTTCATTTTTGTGGTTCTGTTCCTGTTCTAGTTATTTGCTTAGTTTGTTTTTGTTTTAGGTGTGATTGTTAATAATTGTGAGTTTGCTGTCACTTTACTATGCATGTTTTTTATCTTCTTTTCCTAGATAAGTTCCTTTAACATTTCTTATAATAAGGGCTTTGTGATGATGAACTCCTTTAACTTGACCTATTCTGGGAAGCACTTTATTTGCCCTTCCATTCTAAATGATAGCTTTGCTGAATAGAGCAATCTTGGATGTAGGTCCTTGCCTTTCCTGACTTGGAATACTTCTTTCCAAACCCTTCTTGCCTGCAAGGTCTCTTCTGAGAAATCAGCTGACAGTCTGATGGGAACTCCTTTGTAGGTGACTGTCTCTTTATCTCTTGCTGCTTCTAGGATTCTCTCCTTCATTTTAATCTTGGGTAATGTAATTATGATGTGCCTTGGTGTGTTCTTCCTTGGGTCCACCTTCTTTGGGACTCTCTGAGCTTCCTGGACTACCTGGAAGTCTATTTCCTTTACCAGATTGGGGAAGCTCTCCTTTATTATTTGTTCCAATAACTTTTCCACTTGTTGCTTTTCCTCTTCCCCTTCTGGTACTCCTATAATTCAGATGTTGGAACTTTTAAAGATGTCCTGGAGGTTCCTAAGCCTCTCCTCATTTTTTAAAAATTCTTGTTTCTTCATTCTTTTCTGTTTGGTTGTTTCTTTGTTCCTTCTGGTCCACTCCATTGATTTGAGTCCCAGTTTCCTTCCCATCACTATTGATTCCCTGTACATCTTCCTTTATTTCACTTAGCGTAGCCTTCATTTTCTTCATTTAATTTGTAACCAAATTCAACCAATTCTGTGAGCATCCTGATCACTAGTGCTTTGAACTGCACATCTGATAGGTTGGCTATCTCTTCATCACTTAGTTGTATTTGTTCTGAAGCTTTGATCTATTGTTCTGTTTGGGATTTTTTTTTTTTTGTCTTGGGGCACCTGTTACATAGTGAGGGGTGAAGCCTTAGGTGTTCACCAGGGTGGGGCAACCTAGTTGCTGGGTTGTGATGCTGTATGTGGGGCAGGGTCAGAGAAGGAGCAATGGACCCTGCTCCACTCTGTCAGATTTCAGTCCCTTCTCCCACATCCCCCAAGCAAACTGGGTCCTTTTGGTGCTGATTCCTGTGTGAGTGGGTTCGTGTACATTCTAGGATCCTGTGGGTCTCTCCAATGAATCCTCCTGTGAGGTTGGGAGTCTCTCCTGGCAGTTCAACTCCCACAGATATTTTTAATCAGTGTTTTGAGGCTTTATTTCCCCAAGCTGGAGGGAAAGCATGGGTTGTGGTCTGTCTCCCTCCCTGGTTTATCTCCGCGCAAATATGGGACCACCTGGACTGCCAGCCGCCCTGCCTGCCCGTGCCCCTCCACAATCCACCACCTCGCTGTGTCTGCCTGCTGCCGCCCCATGCCTGGGGTTTGCCAGCCACTGCCTGTGCACCAGGGGTCCAAAAGCCACTGCTTTTTTTTTTTTGCCATGACCCCTCTCTGCCTATTAGCCCAACTCTGCCCCTCCTATAGGTCTGGATGAATGTACCTATTTTAACTCCTTGGTTGTCAGACTTCCATACAGTTCAATTTTCTGTCAGTTCTGTTTTTTTTTTTTTTTTTGTAATAGTGTTTTATTTTTTAAAGATTTTATTTATTTATCTTTAGAGGGGAAGGGAAGGAGAGAGGGAGAGAAATATCAATGTATGGTTGACTCTCATGTGTCCCCTGCTGGGAACTGGCCTGCAACTCAGGCATGTTCCCTGACTGGGAATTGAACCGCGGTTGTTTGGTTCGCAGGCCTGTGCTCAATCCACTGAGCTACACCAGCCAGGGCAGTTCTGGTTGTTTTTTTGTTTCTAAACTTTTGTTGTCCTTATTTTGGTTGTCAAGGAGGCACAGTGTGTCTATCTACGCCTCCATCTTGGCCGGGAGTCCCTTTTCTCCCATTTTGTAGGTTGTCTTTGCACTTGCTTGGTGGTATTCTTTGAAGTACAAAAGATTTGAATTCTGGTGAAGTTCAATTTATTTATTTTTTATTGCTTATGTTTTAAGTGTCATATCCACAAAACCGTTGCCAAATCCAATGTCATGGAGTACCCCTACATGTTTTTCTTAGAATTTATAAGTTAGCTCATCAATCTATTTTGAGCTATTTTTTGCACATGGTGTGAGGCTGAGATTCAACTTAATTCTTTTGAATGTGGGTATCCTGTTTTCCTACTGCCACTGCTGAAAAGACCATTCTTTCCCCACTGAATGGTCTTGGCACCTTTTTTGAAAACCAATCAACCATAGATGTGTAGCTTTATTTCTGGACTCTCAATTCTATTCCACTGGTCTTTGTGTCTATCTTTATACCATTACTATACTATACTGTCTTGATTACTGTTGCTTTGCTGTAAGTTTTGGGTTTAGAAAGTGGTGAGTCCTCTAACTTTTCTTCTTTCAAGAACATTTGGCTATCGGGGTCCTTTGAATTTTCATGTAAATTTTAGGATAAGCTTGCACTTTTCAAAAAGAAGCCAATGGCATTGCCTCTGTAGGTCAATTTGGGAAGCGTTACCATCTTATCAATTTTAAGTCTTCTGATCCATGAACATGAGTTATCTTTCTATCTATTCAAATGTTCTTTAACTTCTTTCAATAATGTTTTGTAGTTTTCAAATCATAAGTTTTGTACTTTTTAAAATTAAATTTATTACTAAATATTTTATTTTTTGATAGTGTTGTAAATGGAATATTCTTATTTTTATTTTCAAATTGTTATAGCAAAATGTATAGAAATATAATAGACTTTTACATATTAATCTTGTACCTTACAAACTGATGAACTCTTTTGTTAGTTCTAATAGTTTTTTAGTGGATTACTTAGAATTATCTATACACCAGATCATGTCATCTGTGAATAAAGATAGCTTTTTACTTTTTCTCTTCCAATCTGAATGCCTTTTATGATGTTGACTTTCTAATACCAAGAGTAGAACTTTACATTTACTTTTATCCCATTTAATTTTGTTTGTCTTAACCCATGGAATGTTTTTTAATTGGATAGTCTTTTAGTGCATTTTGTTTATGATTCACTTTTTTAGTGCCAGAAGTTTTCACAGTGTCTGCTGTTTGCATTAAAAAAATTGAGGCGTGATATGAATCTGCAATTTTGGTAAGCTAGTAGTGTTCTGGATCTTTCATTGATGTAAATGTTAAACAATATTGGTGCCATTAAAATGTCTAGGGTCCCAACAAGATATCAACAGTGATGGCAGTGATACCCAGAACCTGCCCTTTCACAGAACCAAGAGACAACACCAGAGGCTGGAGAGCAATGAAGATAAAATCTCGAGAAGCAATGGAGGTACAACCATTATTAAAAGAGTTTTGTCTTTTTTTCTTTTTATTAGTTGTTCAAGTATAGTTGTCTCCATTTTCCCACCACCACTTTCCCTCACTCCATGCACCCCCCACTCCTACCCTCAATCCTTCCTCCCTTTGGCTTTGCCCATAGGCCTTTTATACATGTTCCTTGATGACCCTTCCCCTTCTTTCCCCCTTCGTTGCCCTCCTCTCCCCTCTGGTTACTGTCAGTTTGTTCTTGATTTCAATGTCTCTGGTTACATTTTATTTGCTTGTTTGTTTTGTTGATTAGGTTCTGAAAGAGTTTTCTTTAAAAAAAAATAGAACCATATATAATCCATCAATTTCTCTCTTGGGTATATATCCAAAGGAAATGAAATCAGTAGTATTTTGGAGAGATATCTGCACTTCCATATTATTACAGCATCATTCATAATAGCTAAGATATGGATACAGCACAAATGTCCATCAATGGATGAATGGATGACAGCTGTCAAAGGGGTGAGTGGAAGGAGGAAAAGGAGGGTAGATGGGGGATAAATGGTGATGGTCAAAGACTTGACTTGGGTGGTGAACACACAATACAGTGTGCAGATGATGTGTTATAGAATTGTGTACCTGAGACTTGTATAATTTTGTTAGCCAGTGTCATCCCAATAAATTCAATAAAAAAGAAAATGTGGCACATGTACAATAAAATATTATTCAGCCTTTAAAAAGTAAACCCTGTCATTTACACATTGTGGAACCTAGAAGGCATTACGTTAAATGAAATAGTGCAGGCACAGATAGACAAATACATCATTATCTCACTTACATGAGGAATCTAAAAGTGTCAAACTCAAAGAAGCAGAGAATAGAATAGTGATTGTCAGGTGCCGGGGCAATGCAGTGTTATTAACTATGGTCACCATGCTGTATGTTAGATCTTTAGAACTGATTCATCCTGCGTGACTGGAATTTCGAACTCTTTGACCAACTCTTATTTCTATAACTTATTCAGAATAAATTCTGGAGATCTAAATGTATAGTATGGTACCTATAGTTAATAATGCTGTATTGAATTTTTGAAATTTGCTAACAGTGTAAATCTTAAATGTTCTCACCACACACACACACACACACACACACACACACACACATACACACAAGTATGTAAAGTGATGGATATGTTAATCAGTTTGTGGTAATATTTGACAATGTGTACATATGTCAAAACATCATGCTGTATACCTTGGATATGTACAATTTTTATTTGTCAATTATATACACCTCAAGCTGGAAAATAATGATGAATAAAATTTTAAAAAAAGGAGTAGTGTGTACAGCACCAGCACAGCAATGGCACTGGTCTCATGGACGCTGACATCAGAGGAAGAAGGTGGGGCGTCCTTACCTGGCAGGGGCAGCAGACAGCACCGAGGAAGCCACAGCAGGGGAGGAGGCAAACAGCTGCCATGATCTGGGCTGAGCAACCTGGGTTCTATGCAAATGTGAAGTGCTGTCTGCGGAGTTAAAATCAATGGAAGGGGATACTCTCAGGGGGGTGAGGGCCCCAGACTAGGAGGTAGGAGTGAGAACCAAATGTGAGGGCTATTTCCTCTCAGGCTGCAGTGGTCTGGGAAAACTTGAGTCAGACCTGCAAAAGTCTCTCAATCGCAAATTATTTCTTTGATTCACCCTTCCCCTCAAGATGCCAGTCCATGTTTCTTCTTTCTGTCAATTTAAAGCCCTTAAGCTGTCTGCTCTACTTCCTCAAATCCCATACAAACTGCAATCCGTTACTTTGGGGCTTTAATATCCACCATCTACTGAAGGAGATCTACCCAAAAGTCTCTCAGATTTTGCTGTCGCATCACACTTCATTTGCCACACGACCACAGGGCTGATGGAAGTCAGACGGGAAGGTAGAGCCTTCCCCATTTTGGCTGTGTGCTCAGATGGCTCAACTGCCTCCCATAATAAGCGATAGTGATAGTCTTCCTAACATTCCTTGAGTACTTACTCTGCTCAGCTGTAATTTTAAGCACTGTGTGTGTGTGTGTGTATATGCCTGCATAAATAAATATATATCTATACATTAATGTGTCTATATGTAGACATATTTAAGACTCACAGTAACTGTCTGAGGGTTAATAAATTTCTTCCTTCCTTGTAAATGTCAGAGTCCATGTCCTGACACCGTTCTTCCTGCTCAAATGCAGTTGAGGGAATGAAGTTTAGATTAAAGTGAGCCCCGCCTTCTCAAATCTGAGATGATCGTAGGGTAAGTGAACCTATTTTTATGTGAACATCTTATTTACAGAGAAACTACCTATTATGCTCAATGTCTAAACTCAACAGAAGCCATGATAGATTATTAAAGATAGATTATTAATATAATGATAGATTATTAATGATAGATTATTAATAATGATAGATTATTAATATTTTTATACTGAGCCCAGAATAATGAATATAAATTTAGCTCAATTATTACATGACTAAAATAAGTCAAAGCCCGGGTTAATACAGGTTTATACTTCAGAAACTCTACTTTTTTAAGAGCCATCAGAAAATTAGCCAATTTAGGAATTCTGCTTTGATTTATAGTATTTAATCAAATTGCTTCAAAAGGCTAACTCTTGTACCAGATTTACAACCCCATCAGCAAGTTAAAATAATTCCTAGGGTCACAAAGATTGCAAACTGGAGTTTTCTCCAAACGGCTGAATGAGGCAGGCTGAATGTAGAGGTCACGTGGCCACACCCAGCTCCTCCTGGGGCAGCAGCTGGACTGCACTAAAAATGGAAAGCTGCTCATTCTACGTTGACTCCCGTTTGCAATCTTGGTACGTTCCTCAGTGACAGGAACCAGCCTGCCAAAATATCAGCATCAGGATCTGGTCCAACGTAAACACCCAGCATTGCGGGGCTAATGTGCTGAATTAGAGTCACGCCGCTACCCGCCATTCCTCACTCAAAGATGACTTTCCAGGTCCAAGAAAAACAGATCTGTCAGCATGAAAATTGGTAGAGTTGTCAAACAGGGAGGCTAATGCTGTTCAAGCCCATTGTCTTAGCCAAGTCTGAGGAAGACCTTAAAAATCACAGGCTTCTGACCGACCCCTAGCTTGGGCTCACCAGAACTTATTTTGAACTGCCCAGGCAGACGGGTCTGGGTGGAGAGGAAGGGGCCGGTTGTTTGATCTGCTTACCAGTCAGTCAATTCTGGCACAAAGCACAGGGTTTCTGACCACCAGTTTCAGACAGACTCCGAACAAAACTTGTTCCTTACATTAAAAACCGAGAGATTTTAACCGTATGGATTGCATCCATGGGGCCCTAAAAAGCCATGCTGACCTCACCTTTGACAACCCTTCATTGTCCTATCATCCCCCTCCTGCGCCAAATTTACGTTTCCTCACTTTTCCATAATGTTCTTACAGATGCCTTCTGCCTGTCCTCTTTACTAGGCAGCCCAAAGCCCCGTTCTCTCCACATTCGGCAAGTGAACTTCTAACAAAGAGACCATCAATGGCTGGGGACTAGAGTCAACTTAGTCACATTGATAATTTATTCTTGGTTGTTCATATTTAAAGGAAGTTTCTATCCTATAAACTAGAACTCCAGGATGTCTTACACAGAGGACAATTCTGTGGTTTTCAATCTTCAATGTGCGTCAGAATCATAACTTATGAAAATGCAGTTTGCCCACAGTGGGGTTCACACTCACCAACTGCCCTCACAGAGCTTAGGATTCGGCATGCTGGGGAACCAGTGTTCCTGGACAGAGACCAGGACCTCCCCACTCCAGGTCCTGGGCTCTGCCCACACAGTCTATGTTTTCAAAAAGCTCCTCAGACGATTGATGCCACTGAGCCACAGACCTCACTGGCCTACACAGTTCCCTCATCTTCCCCCCAAATGCCTCCCTGAACAGTGGCTAATATGATAACTCCAGCAGGGTGAACGTTCTCCTGTGAGGGACACAGAGTTGGGGGTGGGGAGACCTGGCTATTTAGAAAGTAAAGAGAGGGACAGGACAATGAGTGCTCGCCACAGGCAAATGTGACTGCTTCACAATTTCTTCTAGAGCAGGGTCTGCAAGCTTTTTTGTAAGGGGCTAGGTAGTAAATATCTTTCTCTGTGTGGGCCACATGGTCTCTGTGGCATCTATGCCATCAGTTGCCATGGGAAAGGACAACATGTGAACAAATGAGCATGACTGACTTGCACTCAAACTTTATTCTGAAAAATGGGAGGCTGCAGGCCATGGGCTGTGGCCATAGTTTGCTGATGCCTATTCTAGAGTCAATACTACAACAAATATCTTTAAGCAAAATTAGATGGTAAGGTGTTGGGTTCTAATTGCACTTTAACAATTATTTAAAAGTAGCTGGTAAGGGAAAATTAACCAGCACACTTGTGAATGGGGACATCCCTGCAGATAAGGAAGACTGGCATATTCAAGCCCTCTGGCCTTTCCTGTGAGCACACAGGAAGGGAAATAAATAGAAAGGTGGTAAAAAGAAATGTTAATTAAAAAATAAACAGCTGATAAAAGCTCTGGAAATAATGAGTAATCACTTAGAGAGACTGTGATATAGAGAATGCGTAGAAAAAACAAAGGATTGGAAGACAAAAGAACTCAACTG
Organism: Carollia perspicillata; assembly: GCA_004027735.1. Classification (NCBI taxonomy): domain Eukaryota; kingdom Metazoa; phylum Chordata; class Mammalia; order Chiroptera; family Phyllostomidae; genus Carollia; species Carollia perspicillata. Next base: position 15,484 of record PVKM010006288.1, read on the forward strand.
AGTGTGTTAGGCATTCTGAGCTGAGACCCTGCCCTTGGGGAGATTGAAGTACTATGAGAGAAAGGTCCTTAACCAGATGGTTGGAATTGGGTGCCTAAGCGTAATGGAGACCTAAACGTATCTGAGCCTGGAGGTACAAGAAGAGGTCCGGGAGGTGGTGACATAACCAGGACATTGAAGGATGAAGATCAGTTGGTCAGATTTTTTTTTAACTAAAAGAGAACCAGAAAGCTCACTACAAGAGGCAAAACTGTGAGTAAAAGCATGCAGATGAGAAATGGCAAAACGATGAGCTCAAGGCTGGGGAGGCAGGAGGCGCGGGTCACCAGGAGCTGTGTCCCCACTGCTGGGGCCTGGCCTTTCTGGTTTACTGCCAAGTGGGACACAGTTTCCCAACAGCCCTTATTGTTCCCTTGATGCCTGCACACACCTCTATAAATAGTTCCTTTCTTAAAAACCTCTTCAAATATTCCATCTCTGTTTTGTGCTGGGATGAAAAAGTATGAATTGAGAAGGTGGGTAAGCACCTCTTCCTTTCCCTCTTGGGCCAGCAGTAAGAAAGTCACTTTCTTTCAAAAGAACCCTCACTTGTAGCCTCTTCAACATCCCTTAGATAGCCTCAAGGTGGGCGGTTATAAGCAGCATACAGAAAAAACAATTTCAGCTTCTCCTGTAAAAGCCTGTGATTTACTTCAGGAACTAGATATGTAAATTACTTCTCAAAACAAGGGTGGGAGGAACTGCTACATACTGTGGGCGCATGGGGACAAGGATGAACAGTGGCTAGTATTGTCCTTGCTGCACATAGGGAGAGGCGGGGTGACGAGCGGATTCGTGTTGGGGATGGGGCATGACATCTGGCGTGGCTCTAGCTGGGGAAAGGCTGAGTGCGATGCATGTGGGAGATGAGCTCTGGCTGTGCTGTGCTCAAAGTATGAACCCTAATGTGTCAGGGATGAAGAGACCCTTTGTCTAATCCCTTAGTTCCTAGCAGCCTAGACTTGGGGACCATCAGAAACAAAATTCTGGAAGAAAGGCAAGAATTGGGAGAGTTCTAGCAAAAACTGGAGCAGAGTCTTACAAGATGTATGCTACATGTTAGCAATGCAGTGTCCCAGGGCCCACTTGCAAAATCCTACGATTTCCATGTGCATGAGACCTAGGTAACAAATGGACTATAGGGATGGATGGGTTCCAGAGGCTACTACCACGAAAAAAGAAGCCAGTGTAAAGAATCAGAAATAAAGAGAGAATCTTTCATCTCTATAGAAAGACTGAAAATGTGGTGGTGGTTAAAAACAATATTATTTTAAATATTGTATTCTTTTCTTTTGCCCTATGATTCTTTTTTGTTCCCTAATGTAGGATTTTGCATATGTTTTAATTGCCAGCCTTTGATCATTTGCTTATGATGCTGTTGAACCATTCAAAAGGGAGGGATTTCCAGATTTTCTGGAATTTGCTGGTTCACTCTTTTTCAGCCCTGTAGGATCTGGGGTCTCTGCAGCCTCCCTCTTGCAGCCTGTGTCTGTCTTGGCCATGGCAGGTTGTGTGTTACCAGCCTCAGCTGCTGAGCTCTGGGGCAAGATTTGCCACTCTATGCCAGTGTTCTGATGTTCCTGGCGGTGAGCCTAGGAGCTCTGGTGTCTGTCCTTCCCTTCCTCACTCCATTCAGAAGGAGGTTATGTGAAAGCATTTGGGCCCGGCTTCTCTTCTTACCCTGCCAGAATGCAGGCCCATCCTGAGCTTCGCTGACCTTGGCTGAGACCTTGACATCCATCTTGGGCCCTGCAGGTCCTTTTAACCAGAGGACTAGCTTCTATTTCTTGTACCTGTAAAGACAGGCTAGGATCTTCTTGCAAACTGACTGACTATGAAGATCTGCAGGAATGTATATCCATCCTGACTTTGAGTTTTGCTTGCCTCCTGGAAGGAAGTCCACTAAAATTTGGTACTATGCACCAGACATATCCCTATGTTTTTGTTTTTGTTTCCTGATAATTTTTTCAACAACCCCAAAAGTAGGTGTCATTTCCAATTTTATACAGATAAGGGAAGTGGGGCTCAGAGAGGTTAAGTAATGTGCCCAGGGTCAGAGAGCTACTGAGAGCATATAGATGAAGACTACAGTCAGGATATTTATGCCTCCAGAACTCCTGTTCTTTCTTCCACACTGCAACAGCTGGCTTCCTGCTGGTGTTCCTGAGTTTACCACAACATTGCAATCTTACAGCAAGTAATCTGGCTGCCTTTTTTGGGGGGTCAGTCGACCTGCAGCTAGGTTTGTTTTCCCCACTGCCTGTGGCATCTGCATCAGGCTTCCTCTTCTTCCTCCCTACCAGATTCCCACAAATCGATGTTCCTCTGTCCCTTCCCCTCTCTCTAACATTAAAAAAAAAAGCCCTGACCAGTGTGGCCCAGCTTGTGGGGCCAGTTTGATTCCCAGTCAGGACAAATGCCGAGAGTTGTGGGATCAGTCCCAGTAGGGGTAAGGTTGGGGCACATACGAGAGAGGCAGCTGATCGATGTTTCTCTCCCTCTCTTTTCCCCTCCCTTCTCCTCTCTGGGCTTGAACCTGCCCAGGGTACACAAACAGCAGGTACTTGCAGGCTGATTACTTACACTCTCTATTCCTGTTCACCATGACCCACAGTATTTTCAGACATTGTTTCTATGAAACTAATGAAGCCCAAACTTTAGGGCTGCTCACCTGCATGGGCCCCGAGAGGATCTTAGTGACATGGCACATGAGTATGAGATATTGTAAAAATTTTAGAAGTCAAATATTTTAATTGCAATCAGTTATGACCACTGGATCTTCCTACAGTTTGGAAGTGTGAAATGCAGGAGTGACCACTGGCGTTTGGGGATCTAAGGAGAACATTTAATCTGGTTTTAGAGTAATATAATTGCATGGCCCTTGGTTGTTTTTGTTTATGCTTAAATTATTGCTAGTGATCCTGGTGTGGCAATCAGTAGTCTCCAGCAATGCATTTTTCACTCACTGTGCCATCTCACCTGACATTGTGGCATAAAGGTATAGGTCTAGAGGTTATACTATGATATGAACATGTCCCGTGTCACCCGGTATTGGAAGATTTTGGCACTGGAATAGAAATAAGGTTTGAATGCATGAACATAGAGATGGGTCTATAGAGGCAGAAAATTCCTCCAAATCTGATAGCTCATATATGAAGGAACACGTTGAAATTTTTCCAGTTTTTACAATTCTAACAATTTACATGATGTGAAATGATGAGTTGTAAATCTGAAAGAATCTTTTCTAAACTACTAATAAACAAGTTTCAGCTAACCATGCTTAGAAGGAAAATTGAGTCATCATTCTATTCTCTCTATGGAAAATGATATTACAAAATGGTTAAAAAGCAGTTAGCAAAGATTATGCAGTGAAAAATGTAGAGAAAAAGTGTTATAGAAGTATGTTAATTAATTAAGTATTGTATTTAGATGGCTTTTGTTTTTTAGCTTTTTAAAATTTGTAATGTGCCATCAAGTTTTTCCTCATTATTTAATAAATATTTAACTTTATTTCTAATTGTGAATTAATAATATTGTATTCTTTTTCTTAAAGAGAACTCCCCAAACTACATAAGCTTCAAGCCACACAAACCAGGGTCCTCCCCATTAGTGGCATTTACAAAAGGGCTCTCTAGTCTAGATCTAGGGGTGCACCATGTAAAAGTTGGCAAGTTTTTTCTTTTCAAAAATTTTGTTGTTTTTCTCTTTCCTTGGGAAATTAAATGGCTCAAATGAGGAGCAAATCCCTGTCCTTTCTTTCCTGCTGTGACCGACCGTGCCACCTCCATCTAGGCATGAGCACTTCAGCAGAGAGAGTGTCAGGAGAGCCTCCTGTAGGGCACAGAGCAGGGAAAGAATGCAACTGTGTTCGCTGAGTGCCTAGTGATTACACACATGCACAAACATAACGTGCGTAAGATTTAATTTTCACATTCCTTAGAATAATCCTGGAATATCAAGAAATGAAATCATTAGAACTTTAATTAAGTCCACCACTATTTTTCTTGCTGATAACTACATGTAGAAACTATGTAAAATATTACATAGAAAAAAGATGTAATGAAACACATCTGATTATCTCACTTATGAAACTACTTGAGTGAAGTTTCCCAAATAATTATGTAAACTCAAGACTTGATGGTGTCCCTTACTATTCGGTTTTCAGGTTAAATGAGTGGATGGAAAAATGGAAAATAACACAGCACTAATTTGAACACTGAAACTTGATTAATGACAGAAAAATCAGCACTGTTTGCACAGATGATTAAAGTGAACAAACCAAAGCTTAAAAAATGTTTTTATGTTAAGTTGTGATGAAACAGATCTATAATACAATAAATGCTCTAAAACCTCAACTGAAAAGAGAGAACTATGAAACCTATTAAATTTTTTAGCTGCATGAAAAAATTTTTATATATAACACACATTAAATTCATGTGGATCAGAATGAGGTAAGGAAAATATTTCAATTATGAGGACTGGGTTTCATTCTACACTAGAGGCTCACAAGTTTCATTCGGATTGTTCAGACAGAGGAGCTTTTCCACATCTTTATCAAACCTGAACGTCTAGAGACAGGAATGAAGGAAGATTCAACAAGAGAAGCAGGTGATGTCATGAATGGGAACCATGTTGGAAGAGGAAGAATGGGAATTTAACCCCAAAATATACCTTCCCCCAGTCACTGATCTGGACTCAGCTAAACCAGGCTCGCTGGCCTCTCTATTGTGATCACGTTCATCTGCTCTTGTGGTCCAGGCATGTGCTACCCCTTCACGTTTCCTGTGATTCCCTCCCAGGTCTAGTCTCCTGATCACCACTCTAAACTTGATTCTTTTTAAAAAAGATACATTTTATTGATTATACTATTATAGTTGTCCCACTTTCTCCCCTTCATTCTCCTCTGCCCTGTATCCCTCTCCCATCCACATCCCCTCCCCCCAAGTTCATGTCTGTGTGTGGTATATATAAATTCTTTGGCTTCTCCATTTCTTATACTATTCTTAACCTCCCTCTGTCTATTTTGTATCTAGCATTTATGCTTCTTATTCCCTGTATCTTTACCCAATTCTCCCCACCTCCCTCCCCACTGATAACCCTCCATGTTATCTCCATTTCTAGGATTCTGTTCCTGTTCTAGTTGTTTGCTTAGTTTGTTCTTGTTATTTTAGGTTCAGTTGTTGATAGTTGTGAGTTTGTTGTCATTTTACTGTTCATAGTTTTTGATCTTCTTTTTCTTAGACAAGTCCCTTTAACATTTCATATAATAAGGGCTTGCTGATGATGAACTCCTTTAACTTGACCTATTCTGGGAAGCACTTTATCTGCCCTTCCATTCTAAATGAAAGCTTCGCTGGATAGAGTAGTCTTGGATGTAGGTCCTTGCTTTTCATGACTTGGAAAACTTCTTTCCAGACCCTTCTTGCCAGTAAGGTTTCTTTTGAGAAATCAGCTGCTAGTCTTATGGGAACTCCTTTGTAGGTAACTATTTCCTTTTCTCTTGCTGCTTTTAAGATTCTCTCCTTCTCTTTTATCATGGGTAATGTAATTATGATGTGCCTCGGTGTGTGTTTCCTTGGGTCCAACTCCTTTGGGACTCTCCGGGTTTCCTTTGGGCTTCCTGGACTTCCTAGAAGTCTATTTCCTTTGCCAGATTGGGGAAGTTCTCCTTCATTATGTATTCAAATAAGTTTTCAATTTCTTGGTCTTCCTCTTCTTCTTCTGGCACACCTATGATTCGGATATTGGAATGTTTAGAGTTCTCTTAGAGGTTCATAAGCCTCTCCTCATTTTTTTGAATTCTCGTTTCTTCATTCTGTTCTGGCTGAATGTTTATTTCTTTCTTCTGCTCCAAATCATTGGAGTCCCAGTTTCCTTCCCTTTACTGTGGGTTCCCTGTACATTTCTCTTCATTTCACTTTGCATAGCCTTCACTTCTTCCTCCATTTTGCAGCCATAGTCAACCATTTCTGTGAGCATCCTGACTACCAGTGTTTTGAACTTTGTATCTCATAGGTTGGCTATCTCTTCATCACTTAGTTCTATTTTTGGAGCTTTAATCTGTTCTTTCATTTGGGCCATATTTTTTTGTCCTGGTGTAGCTGTTATGTTGTAAGGGGCAGAGCCTTAGTTATTCACTGCAGGGGGGCAACCCACATCTCTACATTGTGGCATTGTGTTGGGGGAGGGGTCTGAAAGGGAACAGTGCTCAGCTCTTGTCCGGCTTTCGGTCACTTCCCCTGCTACCCACAAGCAAATTGGGCCCTTCTGGTGCTCATTCCTGGGTGAGTGGACCCTGTGGGTCTCCCCAACAAACTCTCTTGTGAGGCTGGGAGTTTTTCTAGCCACTGCAACACCCACAGCTTTTTACAGCCAGAGGTTTTTAGGCTTAATTTCCCTGTGCTGGAATCCTGGGTTGTGTGGTCTGTCCTGCTCCCCAGTTGTTTCTCCCTGTTATCTGCATGCAAACCCAGTGTGACTGCCCAGTCCTCCAGCTGCTGCCTTGCCCGTTCTAATTTTGATTCTTATCATTAATGCTTTGATGTATTATCCTAAGTAGAAAAAAAATCTTTCCTTACCAGCACTCTGAAATATATCTCTCACATTGCACTCCTGCTCTGACAACACAGAATGCACCTGACAAAACTATTGTCAAGTCATGGAGGAAGTACTATTACTTTATGTCTCCCAACACAGAGGGGGAAGAAATGGGACCCCTTCCACTGCCAGCAAACTGTGGAGGATATCCAGCAGACTAGATGCTGGTCAAAATTTCATGACAATAATTCCATCACTATGAGAATGTCTAAACTGCCTGTGATATAACCACATTTATGTGTCATTGAAAGTGATTGGGGTTGGTCTAGATGTATGAAAATGGATAAGCATCCAAGACATAGTATTGAGTACAAAAACTTTCAGGATGATAATATTTACTACAATCTAAGTTTCATAATGGCAAGGATCTTTGTTTTATTCTGAATTCAACTACCAGCACCTAGAACAGACCCAGTCCAGTGCAGGCACTTAAACTTTGCTGAATGTATAAATACAGTCACATAAAATAATGTTATATATTTTCTATGAATTTGTTATATATATAAAGAAAACAGGTATTTATATATAATAAATATATTTATATTACTTATGTATTTTAATTATATCAACATTATATATTATATTATTCAATATGTAAAATATGTTATATATTATAAATTAAATAAATATTTATGGTATTTATGTATTTTGAATTACATATTATTTGTATACAAATATATATACATATACATATTTATGTATATAAACACACATATACATATGTACATAAAAAGAAAAAGTAAAACAAATAATCTCATATACACAGTTCTAACTGGGGAGGTGGGATTGGAAAATTGGGGAAGGTTTTCAAAGGAAACTTGGTGTTATTTGTAAGGTTTTTGTTTTTTAGAACAAAAATAGGTGCAAGCATTACTTGTAAAATTGAAAGTTAAGTTTCATGGCATCACTCTCACTAAGCTATGTGGATGTGTGGCCACATGCAATGCAAGATAATCTTAAACACTCCTTCCATATGCTGTGTACAGCTAATCTGAGGTCTGTCCTGACAACAGACTGTGCTGATTTCTGCATCAGGTACCAGGAAGCCACTTGACTCTAGCTGGTTTCCTGGCCCCCTTCCTGCTCTTTCCTGACCTCTGTCACTCCAAGAGCTAACACCCAGTCAGCTGGCACTGTCCCTGATGTGGAGTGGGTGCTGGAGGGAAGAAAGGTGACAGCTGCAGCATTTCTGACCAACCAGCATCCCTCTCATTTCTCCCTCACATGCCCACCCTCCCACTGCCTTGGGCCTGCTCTCCAGGCTTCTAGAAAACAGGCTTCTGTCAGTGCAGTACCCCACCCATGTGTCTTTGCCTCCAATTACCTGTTTAATCTTAGCTGAGAAAGGACTTGACTAAGTGAAATGCACTGAGGTAGAATGATGTATATTTCTAGAGCTTAACCTTTTAAAGTTTCATTTACCGAAATGAAACTGAAACTGAGGCAATTTCAAGCTTAGGGAAAAAGGCAGATGTTTTGGGTAGAGCATCTCTAGCCCCCACCAGAGGTGTTTACCGTGGGACCGGGAACCAGTGGAAAGGAGGAAGAGTTATACCAAGAATCCAGGCTGCAGCAGGGGTCGGCTGACCACCTTGTACCTTAACTTTGGCAGATTTGGTGTGTGACAATGAACGACACAGGTGGAAGGGAGTTCATCTTTTTGGATATGTCAGACACCATCTGCAGCATGTACTTGGTGAAAAACAGGGTTTTAAACCCCAGAGTCAATTTTCTGTCCAACTAAACTGTTCCATGAAAATGGTTAATTCAACACCAAAGCAGGAAGTCTGAGGATAATAAGGTCCTGTGGGTTGTTTGGTAATGGCAAGAATTGATTATTTCACACAGCATATGTAATTAAAGTAGGAGGGGTAATGAGCAATGAAGGTATGACATGAATATAGTAACCTATTAGATTTTTACTTCTGCATAATATTTTTTTAAGGAGACTTTCTCTTGTACATCTAAGCTAACACAATCAGTTTAACAGAACTTGATGATTTGGGAGAGAGCAATGGACCAGTAAATCCTGTGTATCTCCCTGTAGGACCTTATCAATAAACTGCCGTGAGGCTCGGTGATAAAATTCACAAACATCCCCACATTAGGCAGAGCATGACTTTTCCACTATCGCATACATACCAAATGCTGTTCTGATCTTGCTTCTGCTTAAGAATAAAGTAGGTCAAAAGAATTCACTGAGATCATAAAGGGCAAGAGAAATGCTGGAGGATAGCAACCCAGCAACTGCTAGACTTAATGGAATGGGAAAAATTGAAATTTAACTTATGCATCAGTAAATTAACCATCTAGATAGTTCTGGACAGCAAGTATGGCAGGATATTTGTTTAACTTGACTACAGACTAAGAAGACTAGAACAGGACAGGATATACTAGAAAAGCATGAAAAAAATGAAAGGGTCGTGTGTGTGTGTTGCATGCACTTGTATACTGTGTGAGTGTGCTATGTGCATGAAAGTATATGTATATACACATATATTTGCATAGCTATGATTGGTGGAAATGAGTTACAGTCACTTTGTTATCTAAGTTAAATGATGAGCATTGTAGACTACTAGTTAAAAAAGTCTCCACTGCTCTTTCTCATATCAATGGACTGTGAAATACTGAGGTGACAAATCTCACTGAGATTTTACTGTAACATAGGAGAATGATTGAGTAACATGGGACTTGAAATATGAAGTACTCTACTATCGTATTATAAAAAGAATATGTCAGGTGTTAGCTTGTATCACTAATATGAATTTCTACTGAAAGGAAATGATACCATGGATACATCCAAAGTCCAGATGGTGCTTACACTTCAATTCGGTCACCGTTTGGTAATAAGATTTAAAGGATGAGCCAACTGCTACATGACACTTCTTGGAAGGAACATTGTCTGACTCCCATTAAACTCTTGTGGGCAAGGTCATACATATGCTGCAAAATGTCACTCAAACCATCCAAACGGTAAATGTTGAGTTTCTAGAGAAATAAAGCCCCTAAAAAGAGATATGCAAACACATCTCAACCACACAACTGGAGAAGGTAACCCCATCATCTAAAAATTTAGGATAGCCTTAGGTTGATTTTCATCATACATTGAAGATGGGGAAACCTCAATGTTAAGTGTTGATATCCCTCTGTTATATCTGTCAGCTTCACTAAGGCATATGGCATCATGTACAAAACCGAGCTCTGGAAGCTTCTACATCTGGATGTCTTCATAAACATCCCTAGGTCTTCCTGATTGTGTGATTAGTCAAGTTAGAGTGGAGAGCACTTCAGTGGAAGAAAGCAGTGTATATGATAATTCTACTTTTGTTTGTCAGCAGAAGGAGAGGAAGGTAGCTAGGCACCCAGTATTTCTGGTCATCTGAAAAATTTCCAAAGAAATAGCCACATTATTAATACAAGTATTGGCTACAAAACTTATTTCCAAAAGCAACCATATACAAATGACTGGGCTCTAGGAACACACTCACAACAGATATGGAGTTTATTGTACCTTGGCCTGAGTCAGTACTGGGCACTGATAATGAATCTGGAGAATCAGTAGCTGGATTCAGTGGTACTGGGTAAACTCTATGTGCAGCCAAAACATGTTCACGGGGAACAGTGCACGGGGTGTTTTCCCAAACAGTGTTCTGCACAACACAGCATCCTGCGAGGTGTAGACAGGCATTCTCAGACAAAAGTCTGAGAAACACTATGTACTATAACAGCCTTGTCCTTTCCACCCCCACCCTGGACCAGAAACCTGGAATTCCACTAGCCTAGAGAGAAACAGATGAAGGACAAAGGATAGAAAACTCCTGTGTTTTGTGCTCACATGAAGATCAGCTCCACTTCCCTCTCTACTTCACTCCTCTCCCACACCTCCTGCACCCCCACCCCGCATCCCCCAAAGAGATCCCTGAAGCAGTCCTGCACACTAAAAACCATACTAGGCCTGCTTATTCCTCTTGTGGATAAGTTTCTTACAGGCTACGTAAAATCCCCATACCAAGGCAACATCACAGCAAACAAAAGGGCCTGGGGGAGTATTGTCAGATAAGATACAGGACTTCCAAGTTAAATTTGAAGTTCAGATGAATAATGAATAATGTTTTAGTATAAGTATGTACCAAATATTGAATGGATCCAGTTATACTAAAAAAAATAATCTTCAATTCAAACTGACCCAAGGACTTCCAGTTAAGATGGAGGCATAGGTAAACATGGCCCACCTCCTTGCACAACCACATCAAAATTACAACTAAAATGTAGAACAACAATTACACAGAACTGTCAGAAATTGAGTTGAATGGAAGCCTGACAACTGTGGAATTAAAGAAGGCACATCCATCCAGACTGGTAGGAGAGACAGAGATGTGAAATGGGCTGGCCTCACATCCACATGGGTGGACAAAAATTCAGGAGGGGTGTCTTGGGAGCAAGCAGTCCCAGCCCCACACCAGGACCCCCAGACCAGGGTTCCAGTACCAGGAAGATAAGTTCCCAAAACTTATGGCTACAAAAGCCAGCACGAATTGAGTCAGTGGAAGAAACTTCAGGAGTTCCAAGCAGTTCCCCTTAAAGAAGTCACACATGGACTTAATCAGACTCACTCCCTCTGAGCTCTAGCACAAGGGTAGAAGCTTGAAAGACACCAGTGCCATACAGGGAGGAACTGAAGTGTCTGGCATCAAGGCAGGAGCTAGGGAACAGCTTTCTCCCAGACAGAAAAATGGACAGAGGCCATTATCCCTTTTCTGACCCTTCCCCTAACACAGCCACAGAGCCAGCAGGTGGGTCCCATATCTGAGACTCCATCAGCCTGGCTAACATTGTTTGCCCTGCCCTGGAGATCCCCTGAGACTCTATTCCACCAAATTTATGGGCCCATCTAAGCTGTTAACTATGACTTTTCCATATGAATGGCTGGTCTTGGTTCATGCTTTTCAACTTCTTAAATCCTATCCAATAAGCAATAGCCAGCCTCAGTAAGCCACTGGCCCCCAAACCTCTTGCTAAGTGGGCCTGGGGCCACTAGCAACAGCCAGCCTAAATTCACAGCTTGGCTTTACCTGGGAATCTCCAAGCCCAAATAAGTACCAGCCAGCTCAGATTGCTTTATAGCTCATGCAGGGTGGCCCTGGGCAGAACACAGGTGGGGGCTGACCTTGGCCTATACCACCTGGGAAACCCCAGAGACTACACACCCAGTGAGCAGCTATAGATCACGTTGGAGCAACATGTACCCCCTGCACAGCCGATTTTTCACAGAGGGCAAAGGCTGGTGGTCAGTGGTCACAGCCAGTCCTTGTAGCTGACTGGCCTGGGTAAATCCCTCCCATTGACCTGCCAACAACAATCAAGGCTCAACTACAAGGGAAGGGTGTACTCAGCCCACATGAAGGGTGAACTTCAAATACTCATCCTGGGTAATAGAGGAGGCTGTGCCACTGGACCCTACAGGACACCTATTACATTAGGCCATGCTATCAAGACCAGGAGTCATAGTACCTCTACTTAGTACATAGAAACAAAAACAGAGAGGCTGCCAAAATAAGTAGGCAAAGGAATATGGCCCGAATGAAAGAACAGATCAAAACTCCAGAAAAAGAAGTGAACAAAATGGAGATAAGCAATCAAACAGATGCAGAGTCCGAAACACTGATTATAAGCATACTCAGAGAACTTAATGAGGACCTCAGTAGCATAAAAAAGATCCAGCCAGGAATGGAGGATACACTAATTGAAATAAAGAATAATATACAGGGTAATAACAGTAGAGTGGATGAAGCTGAGAATCAAATCAATGATTTGGAAAATAAAGAAGCATAAAACAACTCTGTGGAACAAAAAGAAGAAAAAAGAATCCAAAAAAGCTAGGCTAATGTACACAGCATCTGGGACAACTTGAAGAGGTGCAACATTCTCATGATAGGGGTGCCAGAAGAAGAAGAGAAAGAGCAAGAAATTGGAAATCTATTTGAAAAAATAGTGAAAGAAAACTTCCCTAATTTGGTGAAGGAAATAGACATGCAAGTCCAGGAAGCACAGAGAATCCCAAACAAGATGGATGCAAAGAGGCCCACTCCAAGACACATCATTATTAAAATGCCAAATGTTAAAGATAAAGAGAGAAGCACAAATAGGTAGTTACAGAATAGCTATGGGGATGTAAAGTACAGTATAGGAAATGGAGAAGCCAAATAACTTATATGCATGACCCATGAACATGAACAATAGTGTGGGGATTGGGTGATGTAGTGGGAGTGCTGGGTGGAGAGGGAAAAAGGAAAATATTGGGACAACTGTAATAGTATCATCAATAAAATATAATTTAAAAAATTGACCCTAGTGTCCTCTGTTTTTATTTCTAAGTCTGGTAGTAGCAGCCAGAAGGCACCCCTCTTTTGTGATTTTCAGGACATTGCTCAGTACAACACAGCTTAATGAGGTTCAAGACGTCAGAAAATGGGGTGCTAGAGGATTCCAAGGAAATCTCTGTTCACCAAAATGAAGCAGAACAATCAAAAGCAAAGTAACAGATTCTTGGAAACATAATGAGAAATGAGGGAATGAGATGAAGAGAGAGATCAGCCTAAAATGCAGGAAGGGGGTGAAGTGGTATTTCTGAGCAAAGCTTTCTGGCTGAGGGAGGCTGCAAGGCAGAGTAACAGGAGACAAAGGGCTTGTCAAAGAACAACTGAGGTTCTAATAAAAATCCAGCCTCGCCTGTGTACAGCAGAGAACGGTGCATTGCTTCCAAGGTGACCTTTTTTGTCACACTGGCCTCTCCCCCCTCAACATATGTGCTGATTGCAGTAAATGTTAAGAACAAAATCATAAATGTGAAGACCAGCTAGGCCTAACTGTGGTGGGAGCACAGTGGGAAATTCCGGCTTGCATTGTCAGAGCAGTTGATAGATGTTTTACAAAGATCATGTCTTCTGCTACAAAGAAAGTCAGGGTTCGTCTATCATGTTCCCAAAATACATTTCCTACTGAACACACTGACAGAAACCATTTTCATCTTTGTTGGTATAAATCCCAGAAAATCATATTTGAACAAGGCAGTTCTGATGGAATTCTCACATTCTGGGGTGAAGGCAAATGATGCAGCCACAGTAATTATTGCCTCTCCTTGCAGGGTGAAGTCTGATTATATTATGGCTGCGGGAAGTAACAGCTAAAATTGTCAAATAGGAGCTTTAAGGATTCTCAGCTCAGCGCTTGACCCAAATAAAATAGACCAGAAAAAAGAGTCTACGTGATCCAATTCTACTTCTCCTGCTTTAGTGTCTCTGTGTTACCTCCAGAGGGGGCTCTGAGGAGGCCGCTGAACAGTGAAGACATACTTAGGAGCTTGCAATTTAGGAAATACAATACTAAATTTATAAATATCAGGCTTAGGAATGACTCATTTCTACGAAGCCACAAAATTACTGCTACTGATGCAAGAATAACCCCCAGATCGGTGCCCCCAGTCCTCAAGGAGCTGCTGCTGTTGCTGGGAGGAATCCACTAGGACTCACCAAGAGCAGAGCAGGTGGGGCCATTCACCAATGCCTCCCATGATGTGGGAAGAATGCTAACTGAGAGAGATCTTCCAGAGCCTTTCCAAACGTTTCCATGCTATATATTCACCCTAACGTCACATGGCCCTGTGATTTCACTGGGAGAGCAGCACTCCAGAGGTTGCTCTCCCCCGGCTACATTCCAGGGTGAGTGCACTTCAAAGGGAATCCTCGGGAGCATCCCATGTGAAAAGCAGTAAGAGCCTGAGTCTGCTACCCTTACCAGGCCACAGCCCCGGAATAATCAATCTCACCAGGACTTTTATCTGTCATCTTTCCTCCCCACAACATGCACGTGCCACCGGGCAACTGTCGCCTTGCATATTATTCTTGACCTCCTTGCCTTACCTTGGTCTCATCCTGCCCACTCCTCCAGCCCTGCTGGCCTCCCTCAGAACCTGTCCTGCTCTACTCTCTGGACCCTGCATTCCGTTGCTTATTAAACCCTGCCACATGCTCAGGGTTTTCATTCAGAGAATACCTCCTTCAGCTCTTCTTTGTCACAGAAATCTGACTGCCCCTCAAGGACAAACTGCCTCTCCTGGAGCCCTCTCAAGTGGAGGATGTTCATTCTGCCGCGATGTAAACACCGGAAGGGCCAGAAACAGTGGCCTTCTGATTCACCAATACCATTTCAAAATCACTATTTTTTAACGTCAAGGCCAAAAATCTTTGTCCTTTGAGATTTGTGCCATTCAGTCCCATTACCCATGCTCTCTGGTGCTGAAATTTAAGGCTCCTTGTTATATGCTGGTCCAATGAGTGAACAACCTCCCCCGACTTCACAGCTATTGCAAGCAGACTTGGGCTCCTTCCGGGCTAACAGTTTTCTTTTCCAATCTATTTCCGGTCAATATCCTGAATGATTTCAACATCCACAAAGAAACTCCATTTAACAAGCCTACCCTCAAAATTCCTCAACTTCCAATGATTTGTGTGACCATTTCTGGCTCATTTCCTTATTCCTACTCTTCGACCTGGTACAGTGAGCTCTTTGCCTCTGCACTCTTTGAAGTTGCTTTGGCAAAGGTCAGTGACCAGTTACCATCCAAATCCAACAGACTTTGTAGTCCTCATCTAACTTGACTATTTTTGCAACATTCAATACTGTTAACAACACCCATCCCCTTGAAACTCAATCTTTAGCCTGGATTCTGAGATCTCACTCTCTCTCGACTTTCTCTCTTGCCTGTGCTATTCTCCTTTGCTGGTTCTTCTGCTTCAGGCCACTCCATTAATATTGGGGATCCTAAGTGTCACCCATTGGCCCTTTCCCCCCTTCTTTATCCTTGTTTCCCACCTCTTTCGGCCACCTTATCCACTCTCATGGCTGTAAGTCCATGTCCCATATCTCCAATTAACTTCTTGCCTTGAGCACCAAAGCTATATATTTACTAGCTTAGATGCTACCCTCTCATACTCATTCTCAACATATCTATAACTAAACCAATAAACTCTCCCTCCAAACCTGCTTCTCTTTACATATTCACTGCCATGGTAAATGGCACCATATCCACTCAGACACCTGGGAGTCATTCTAGATTGTTCATCTCACCCCCATTCTAATCGGTTGCAAACCAGTTCTCCTTCCTATGTGTACCTCTAAAGTTTTTGTCCTCTTCTCAGTCCCTCCTGTGATTGGTTTGATTCAGGCCCTGATAATTTCTTACCTAGAGTGCTATGACAAAATCCTGCTTACCTTCCTTCCAGTTTCTGATTTGTCAGCACGCTGTTCTCAGTGATCTTACTTTAACAAAAATCTGACCATGTTACTCTCCAGTTACAAAGCCATAATGGCTCCCCACTGCCAAGAAAATAAAGTTCTAAATTTGAAAGCATGGCTTTTAAGCGTTTCACGAGCTGATCTCCCTTCAGATTTATTTCTTGCCAACACCATTGTAGCCACACAAACCCTGCAATCCAGCCAAATGCATATGAAGCATAAATGCATAAACACCATTGTATCCACACAAACCCTGCAATCCAGCCAAACCAAATGCGTGAAACCTCACAAACATACCACGTGTTGCACACGTCCATGCTTTTGTTTGAGATGTTTCCTAGGCCACAGTGCTCTGTCCTTTTCTTGCCTCTTCTATGAGTTCCGCCAGCCATAAAGTGATTGTGCTTTGAAGGTTTTGTTTAAGTACCAGCTCTTCCATACAGGTTTCCCTAAACCTACCCAGGGAAAGTCGACCATTCCTCTTCCATGTCTTGTGACACCTCTCTCTATGTTCACCATGGATCTTCTTCCAGACTGTAAACCCTCTAACAGGTACTGGGTCTCATCCACCTTTTAATTTACAATGCTTAGCACAATGTTTATTAAGTGCATTAATAGTAGCCACTGCTCTTGTAGCTAACAATAGAGCTTCATGTTTCCCAGAGCCTCTGTTATAGAATGTTTACATTCTCTGCCTCATCTAGACTGACACAGTGCTTCACGTGTTCTAGAGGTTAAACACAGAATTGGTGAAAGAGTAATAGCTCATTGCCCAAGTCTGGACAAGACTCTGCATGTATATGTGCATGTGACCATGCATGCACATGTATCTGTATTTGTGTGTGTATGAGGGAGAGAGAGAGAGGGCCTGCTATTTCTCTGCTTTTTCTGCTGCCAGAGTGAGAGGGCATGTGTTTTCGGCATCTCAAACAGGAATGCACAATATATTTTGTCATGAAAATAATGCTAAAAGCAGTGATTACACAGTTCCTTTATTTATTCAGCTTTATGAGTAATTTTACTATAGAGTTACATTATGGGCTATAAAGCTAAATAATTCAGTTAAATTAGGATGACATTGGTATTTTGGATGTTGTGGGAGATACGGTGATATGACATCTAGATACCCCTTCAAGAATCAAGGACTTCAAGAATAATATGAGGAGGAATGAATTTAACCAAGGAGGTGAAAGTCTGTATATTTCTACATTAATGAAAGAAATGGAAAAAGATACAAATAAATGAGAAGATATTTCATGTATTAGAAGAATCAATATTGTTTTACTACCATACTACCCAAAGCAATCTTAGATTCAATGTAATCCCTATCAAAATTCCAATGGCATTTTTCAAAGAAATAAAATAATCCTAAAATTTTTATGGAGTCAAAAGAAAAAACCTAAATAGCCAAAGCAATGTTGAGAAAAAAGGACAAATCTGAAAGCATCCTACTTCTTGATTTCAAACTATATTTTTTAAAGTATGACATAGGCATTAAAATTAGACATATAGATCAATGGAACAGAACTGAGAGGCCAGAAATAAATCCATGCACACACGGTCAATTACTTTACGGTAAAGGAGCCAAGAATATACAATGGGGGGAAGGATGGTCTTTCAATACATGGTGTTGGAAACACTGGGCAGTCACATCAAAATAAATAAATCTCAACTACTGTTTTACACTGTACATAAAAACTAACTCAAAATGAATTTAAACACTTGAACATATGACCTCAAATCAAGAAACTCCTAGAGGACAGATAAGCAGTAAGCTCCAAGACATAGGTCTTTGCAGTGGTTTGTTCAGTCTGACACCGGAAGCACAGACAACAAAAGCAAAAATAAACAAGTGGGACTACATCAAACTAAAAAGCTTCTGCACAGCAGAGAAAGCCATCAATGAAATGAAAAGGCAACCTATTAAATGGAAGAAAATGTTTTCAAATCATATATCTGAGGAGCTAATAACCAAATACATAAGTTACTCAAACAACTCAATAACAACAACAACAACAAAAATAAACAATCCAGTTTAAGAATGGGCAGAAGATCTGAATGGACATTTTCCAAAGAAAACATACATATGGACAATAGACATATGAAAAGATGCTCAACATCACTAATTGTCAGACAAATGCAAATTAAAACCACAGTGAGATATTACCTCACTTCTGTCAGAATGGCTGTTATTAAAAAAGACAAGAAATAAGAAGTGTTGGTGAGGACGTACAGAAAAAGGAACTCTTGTGCACTGATGGTAGAAATGTACATGCTGCAGCCAATGTGGAAAATGGTATGGATATTCCTCAAAAAAAGTTGAAAATAGAACTATAGTATGATTTAGCAGTTCTACTTCTAGGTATTCATCCCCAAAAAACAAAAACACTAACCCAGAAAGATATCTGCACCCCATGTTCACTGCAGCATAATCTACAGTAGCCCAAACATGGAAACAACCTAAGTGCCCACTGATGGATGAATGGGTAAAGAAATTGTGATATACACAGACACAGTGGAATATTACTCAGCCATAAAAAGAATAAAATCTTGCCATTTGTGACAATGTGGATGGACCTTGAAGGTATTATTCTAAGTAAAATAAGTCGGACAGAGGAAGACAAATACCATATACTATCTTTCATACGTGGATTTTAAAAAAGAAAAACAAGTTGATAGATACAGAGAACAGATTGGTGATTGCCAGAGGTGCGTGGTTAGTGTGAGAGAAATACAATTTAAGCTAAAAAAAAAAAAGAAGAAGAAAAGAAAAACTTATTCCTCCAGCCGTTGGAAGCACACTAACAGATAGTCTTCAGTTGTCAACCCTATTTCAGGGTTTTCTTAGCTGAAAAAATATGCCCCATTTAAAGCCATGCCTCCTTCCAAAGGTAGGCCCATACCCTAAGACTGAAGATCATGAAGGTAGAAAGGCCTGTTCCCTTGCCTCAACTGGGGAGGGTTCTGAAAACCCGCTCGGCTCCAGAGCCCCTGAAGCTCTTGCCAGGACTGCAGCCCCGCTCAGCTTCCCCTCTGCCGGCCAACTCCTGCTCTCACTTCCACAGGCGTTGGTCCCAGGGGCCCTTCCTCGTACACATGTAGCTCAAACTGCTTCTTAGGGAACCCAAAATACCTTTACATGTGAAAATAAAACCTGAGCCTAAAAATAATCAACTGAAGAATTAATTTTTGAATGCAATGTTTGCTAAAATGAAAGTTACCTGTGTTCTGACAATAATGCTTGCATTGATGATCCTCTATCCTAGAGCCAAAAGATAGGGTCCCATTCCCAGGACCATCATTAACTTTTCTGTTCTATTGTGTACAAGTAAATTGCTTTGGGCAGCTGGTCTTCCGTAAGTGTTTGGTTAGAGTGCTGTACCAGACCTGAATGCCTACTCACAGCAATTTCTAGTTTGAGGCTATCACTCTTGTTTGAAGAATTATTTTGCTTGAGCAGACAATTTCCAATATACTTTATGGATATAACTATACAAAAATATAGCCTTTTACCCCAAACTTCAGGATAAGCCAAGAAAAATGGCATTATCCCAGAGTATGATTCTTCCCACAACAGGGTGGGGAAATGGGGATGTTGGCCTGTATCTTACCTGTTTTCTCAGTGATTCTAGAACAATACTTGTTCATGCTGATGAAAATAAACACACAGGCAAACAGCACATACGTGCAAACCTTTTACCTTTTCAGGCTCATTCTATCTGGCTAAGTCTTCCTCTTCCATTTCCTCCTCACTGTCATCAGATCTTTTTTGCTAAGTCATTTCACTGAGCACTTGGACCCAGGTTCATGGTTTCCCTCTATCTATGTAACCCAGCAATTTTAATACACAACTGTAGTGTCCGTAGGGAGTAGGTATCCATTTCACCAAGCTGCTTTCTGCCTCTTTGATACCTCTGATTCTTTGAATCCTCCCCATATTTGGAATCTGTGTTCCCCTTCCTGACCACACTGTTTTCTCCAAAAAGTACAGAACTGATGACTGGACTAGGCTAGGATGACTGACTGGACTAGGTTTTTAAGGAACCTTCAACTATTCAGGCCCTTTTCTTGAGCATTCATTACACTGAAACATGGCTTTATCAATTTACTTATCTCCCTCACTGCATTAAAAATCTCTGAGGTGCTCATGGATGGTGACTTCTATGCAAGATAGGCAAGGCCCATAGGTGCCCACAGGTGTCTGCTGAATCTAAGTGTCAGAGTTGAGTCCCATCTGAGGCCATGCCACTTCCCTTTAGGAAACACTTTGACTTCTATTTGTTTGCTTACTTTTTAGGTTTAAAGACCTTATTGGAATCACAAAGATTATCAAATAAAACAAACATTTAGAAATGAGTGTGAGCCTTGATTTTAAAAACAGAGGTCTGTTTTCTCATTCTCTCTCTCTCTCATCATTTATTTGTTTCATCTAATTTGCAGACACTTCAAATAGGAGGGATGTAAAGAGGTAACACTTACAGCAAACCTTGGATAATTAACTGGTCAGTACTGTGCTCTTCGGAAGCGGGACTGGCCACAGTGCTATAGAGAAGGAAATGATCCATTTACTGACTACCTCTTCCACTGCATTTATGGGAAAATGCAGAGATGAAAAGTGTGGTCAGTTCCAAAAAAAGAGGGTAAGATTGATCATGAGGGATGCGGCCTGACACAAAGCAAACTGCAAAGGATGTTAGAAAGTCTAATTTCTCTTCTTTTTTTTTTGGTTGTTTTATGGGTTAATTTTGCCTCCATCAAGTGCTCTTTGAGCTTTTCTTTTCAACTTCATGAAGGATTGGGTATATTACGCCTTTATAACAGTAGCTTCGGTCTAGAGAACAATCCTTTGAGCAAGAGTAGGGCAAACTTAAGGAACTGACTCCAGGTTTGCAGCAGTGTCCGGAGAAGCAGCAGCTCCTGTTCTCCTGCCTGGGTCTCAGCTGCACCCTCAGTGCCAGGAGCACTCGGATAGCCAGGAACAAGGAAAAGAAACAGCTGGCCTTTTGCCAAGAAGAACTGCTCTGGGTTCCCTCCAGCACAGCTCTTCACACTTCTAGCCCCTTCTGTTCCCATCATTCCCAACGTGTATCTGGTAATACCACTATTATGGTATTTTCTAAACCATTTACTCATCTCCATTATGCCCTGAAGATTTCTTCCACAAACACCTCCACGGAGCACAACTCTCACCATGCCCTTTCTGCTTTGGTGCTTTCCTTGCAACCAAGTGAAGAAATTTCCCTGGCCTGGTATTCAAGGGTTTTCATAATGTGTCCCTACTTATTCAATAAAGGAATATAAGAAATTAAAACAACATGAAAGCATAGAAAGTTAAAAGGGGAAGTTGTTCCCATCTATCCCTCAACTCCCATTCCCTGAAGCAACCATCCTGACAATTTCCACTCCTTTTTGCAGCCTTATTTTTTCTGACTTCCTGTACGTCTCCAAGGCCCCAGCTAAACAAATAGCTTTGCCAACTCTACATATTTTTCCTTGCCCCATTCCAGGCCTTTGTTCATAATATTCTTTAAACCTGGAATGTTTAGGAAGTTCTTTGCCCCATCTTGGAGTAACCAATTTTACCAATCCTGTGAGACCGAACTTCCTTGTCGCCTGCTCAGTGCTGCTTTTCCTGATCTACTTACTAAAACTCTTCTCTTCTCATTTGAATCTCACAGCATTTCTTCTAGTTCCTGCTTACAGCACTCGTTACTTTATTTTCTGCTCTTTGGATCCAAAGGCAACCTCCTTTACTTAAATTTAAGCGCCCAGAGTCAGAGGCCATTTCTCTGTTCACTTCGGCACCCCCCGTAACACGTACCCTTGGACTCTCTATGAACATCATGCAGATTTGATAAATTCTCATGGAGTGAGAGAAAGGAGCCTGGAGCTGTGGCTCTGGCTTTCAGTTCACCTTTTGAAATGCCAGTGACATCCCCTGTGGTGAGTGGGTTTTGTTAGCATCCCCGGCAGTTAATGAACGTGGTGGGTCATCGGGGGACATGAAACACTGACCGGCTCCAGGTACCTACTTGGAACTTACAGTCAGAGAACCGAAACAGAAAAAATAATCCAAACAAACAAAAAACAAAACAAACAAACTAAAAAATACCCCTCCCCCCCAAAAAAAACCCAAACAAACTATAAAACTCCTGCTATTTTAAAGAGAACATTATGACTCTTTTCAAACTGCGGAGCTTAACAATCCCTCCTATTATTTCAATAAAACTAAAGCAGACATTTAACCCCCAAGACAACAACAAAAAACCCCAAAGCCTTTAACCCTCCTCTGCTTCGGCAGGCTGCTTGCACAGTGACTCTGTGGGATCCTCTAGTGAACCATGAATTCGGTTTCATGTTCTTTCAGCAAGAGAAATTTGAAAGGAGTCATTTTCAGCATCAAGGGGGGCTAAAGGGGAGAAGGGGGGTCATCTAAAAGTGGGGACAGTTTCACAAGTCGCAGAGTAGAAGACACTCAAAGATACTTGCTTTCTGCATTAAAGAGAGCCCCAGGGATGGCAGACAGAAAAGGCCCCCCCCATCATGGGACAGAAACACATTCAGAGCAACATGTTTCTTAATTTTTTTGTATTTGGTTTAGAGTATACAAGCTTCTTGTATATAAAATAATGCAACAAGAAAAGCCTAATCAGATCCGAGGATCTTAAATGTTGTAACAAGCTATCCTATTACCTGTTGCTTTGCAGCATTGATTCATCCACAGCAATTTTCATCCCATCTGTAGTTTTGCCAAAAAAATAAAATCAATCCCCCATCAATCCCTCCTCCAAATGCTTAGATCATTATCAATCCATCTGTGAGCCTGCACCTATTTAAAGTTATTGCTAGAACTGTATCCAATGACAGTTAAAACAACTCAAAAATCCTTCCAACTGTAAGGCTTTTCTCCAAAACTCTTTTACCTCATTTGTACTTGGACTTTACAAACAATTTCCATTATTATTTTTTTTAGTGATTTTCTATTCAAGTAAACTTAATTCATTCTCCAAACAAAACTACAGTTTTTCTTGATAACAATATCAAGGGAGGGAAAGAGTTACTAAAAGTTGACTAAAATTATGAGTTAGTAGAGAGATTATGAGATGCTGTGGGGAAAAAGAACTATGAGAAGAGAGATGACGTGGGCAGGAGAAAATAGAAATAGAGAAAGTCCGGCACACAGCTCGGGGATGGGCAGTGATGTCCAAGGCCATTTCTGCTTGGGCACACGGTGTACATCTTTGGAAAAGGCCAGTAAACTGAGTTTGTTCTATCATGAGCCTGGGGTTCCAATGTGGGTACTCACTGTGACCTTTCCTTTCGGCAGAGATGCCAATGCTGTGTTCTCTATAGCCAATGATGCCAATTGTCACAGGGCCAGAGGAGGCCCTGTTCTTTACCTCCATGCAGAGCCTCACCAGCCACCCAAAGGCCTGGGGCCAGTCCTCAACCTTATCTCCCACCCCCCATCACAGCCTTGAGTTGCCAAGTCCTGTTTGCTCTACCCCCTGAAGGCTTCTGATACCCCACCTCTCTTTCAACATCCCCGCCCTTTGACCTGGACTACTGTACTATAATGGCCTCAAACTAGATATGCGAAATTTGTGTCCTCTGCCAAACTATTCTTCCCAGCCTCTCCCTCCCCAAACCCCAACCATCCTGCCTTTTTGCTTCCTAAAATGCTTCTTTGTACCACAAAGTCCCAAAAAGCTATATAAGTGATTGTTCTGCTTGCAATATACCTTCCAGCCACACTCCCACCCCATGCCCCTGTTCACATCTTTCTGGTCTTCACTTGAGGTAGGGTTCCCTGGCATGTGCTCCCTCCATAGTACAGAGGTGTACTTTGTAATGAACTGTTCAAGGCTATATTCTCCGTCAGTCTGTATGTGTTCTGAGGTCAGAGATTGTGTTTTCCATGTACATCCTCATTTGTAATATGGGATAAAACAGGAACTTATGGGGTAAGGATTAGATTAGTAAATTCAAGTGGAAGACTTTGAATAGTACTTTATATAAGGGCTATGTAAGCTTTAGCTATAATAAAATAAAATAAAATAAAATAATAATAATAATAATAATAATAATTAGTAGTAGTAGTAGTAGTAGTAGTAGCAATACAGTACCTAGAAGTATGTACTCAAAAAATAGATGTTGAATGAACAAACTAATAACTAATGAATTCAGCAATCCAGAAGGGCTCCTACATTTCCAACCAGCTGTTACCCATAATAGACTACAAGCATGCCATACAGAACACAATCACAGAGGGGAACAATCACTTTCCCCTGTCTATAGCCACCATGATAAATGATAAAAACAGCATTTTTGGTTTCCTGTGATTTTGAGTTTATCCTATGCTATTACTAAAAAAATATTACAAG
Organism: Carollia perspicillata; assembly: GCA_004027735.1. Classification (NCBI taxonomy): domain Eukaryota; kingdom Metazoa; phylum Chordata; class Mammalia; order Chiroptera; family Phyllostomidae; genus Carollia; species Carollia perspicillata. Next base: position 39,798 of record PVKM010006288.1, read on the forward strand.
CAAGAAGATTTGTTATTAAAAGATAAAGAGGGGTCAAATATATGGTAAGGAAGGAAACTAGACTTCAGGCGGGGAGCATGCAAAGTACACAGACATCCAATTATAGTCTTGCATACCCGAACATTATAAGAGATAAAGGGATACAATATCACAAACTCTATATCCAAGCTTCTCGATCTCATCTGAATCAACTAAAACATATTTTTCTTAATGACTGCAATCCTCTAACTATTCTGAAGCTATCTTTTAGAAAATCATGCATGTCAGCTTACCCATCCCAGTAAATGTTTATACAGAAGATTTCAACCCACGGTGTCAAATTGGAAGCCTTTCACCCCTTTGTCCTAGGACATCCCACAGTTCAGATTCTTCCATGTCTTTAGGAGAAAGGCATGTCACATCCCTGCACATTGAGCTTGGCTGGTCTGCTAGAAAACGAAAAGTACACAAATCCTCCTGGGTCTCTGGCCTGAGCCTGTAGCTGTGCTACTGTGGCATACTCGAAAGCTACAAGTGGGGAAGGGGCCTCTGAGTGGGTGCAGCCCTCTGAGATTGTCTGGTAAAATTTTGCTTGTTTATTGCCCTTCTTAGCAGGCCGGGATAATATTTTTCAGTTATGTAGCTGCAGAGAGTTTATTCGAATTCAGAAATAAGCACTGTGTCGTCACATCAGCAGTGCAACATCTGTCCTTATTCTTTCCCTCCAACGTCAAAGGAAAGTCTTTGTTCTTTTCGTGAAAGTTAACTTTTATACGGTTGCCCTGGACCCATTTATTTCTGCCTCTGAACACTGTGGCAATTCAGGCATTGTTTTTTCAGTTTAGTCTTCAATTTTGAAAACTGATATTTAATTTATTTGATATTTATAATAAAAAATTCTAAAAATAAATGGATAGAGCCTATATTCTTGCACATTTAAAACTAAAAAATGCTATGATAAATTCCATTATGGAGAATGAGGAATACTAAAATTTTTTTTTGAGGATGGATAAACTTTACTTGGGGCCTTTTGTAGCTGCTGCCCCGCCTACAAGGCCTCAAGAAATATTAGTAATAATAAAAATGATAATTATGATGATAAGATTATAACTGTTTACATTTTTTATTTTTTATATTGATGTATAATTTATGATAGTCTATGTTTTCTATTTAAGGTTACATAATCTACACTTATAAAAAAGTATCACTGACCTGTTTTTCTCTGGAGCAAGCTGGATCGGTGCTCAAAAGTGGTGGAGTCCTGGACCTGCGTGGGAGTTGAGGACAGCAATGGCCTTGGACCTTCCGGGTTCCCAGGAGGAAAGGGTGAGCTCTGTGTGTGTTTGCATTCATTTCCACCCATGCTAGATAAGTGGAGAGCATCCTGAGCTTTCTTCTTTTCCTTCTTCAACATATTGACCAGAATATCTGAGACGTGACTTAAGGATTTCATGACTCATGCTGGATTATAATGATCAAAACACGAGTGTTTCAAATGAGACTAATATTCCCAACAATATTTTCTGTTTTTCTCATGGCAAAAACTGATGAAAGGAAGTCTCCCATTTCCTGGAGTCACAGACAGAGTCATGGACAGTGTAGGAGGCTACTGGTCTTTTGACATGGCGCCATTACAGGAAAAGATAGCAAACCCAAAGGTCTTTAAAGCGTTCTGAGTTTAACCCAATTAAGCCTTAAAATTTTAATGAAAGGTTTATAAAAATGAAATGAACGCTGAGTAGTAGTAGGCAATGGAGCTATGTCTATATCAGTGAGTAAATGAGAGTTTTAATGCAGGAGGCGCAGAAGTGGAGAGAGAGAAGCAGAACCGGCCCAGCTGGCAGATGGGCCAAATCGATCCAGGCGGCCAGAGCACCCCGTCTTAGTTAGAACGCCTTCCAAAAGGCTTCAGAGTTACGTTGTTTAAAATATCTAATTTTGGGCCTAAACTGAATTCAAAACAGGTAAATTATTTGTTAGATCATCACTTTAAAACACTCCTTTTGTAGGCCATTTAGACATACTATGGGTACTGATGCTACGTGATAAAGCTGGTCCAGTCTACTCTTCGTCACTGTTCTTTTGGGTTCGGGATGTCTAGAACTCTAAGGAATTTTTGCTGTCACTACAACAAAAAACTACAATCCACTTGAGAACGTCAGAACTCTAACTGCATTCGAAGGGTAATGAATTCAAGCTCTTCCCACCCCTAGAAGTGGCTTTGTTGGTGTAAGAGTTTGAGAAACTATGAGGAGAGTGCAGGAGAGAAGACGGATACTCAGAAAGGAGAGGAAGCAACCAGTCACACTTACTCCTGGGTAAGTAATATGGAAGTCATCTGGCTTCCATCTTCCGCCTCAGCTTTGACTCAAACTTTTCAACTTCTAGAAGAATGTCAGGTTTTATTTTACAGTCCCAGTGAGGCCTCTATCCTTTCCCTTAAAAAAACCTCGCACCCACCAAAGGTGTGCAAACCACCTGTGGTGTCGGGCATTGGCCCGATAGAGAAGAATGGGGATCTGCCCACACCCTCCACTCCTCTGTGTAGGCACGTGCTTATCAACAGCAGCCTCACGCACTTCGGTTGGCTCACACCACTGCAGTGGCAACATGCTTTCATTTACCCATCCAGCGATGCTTGCTGGAGCTTGTACTGTGTGCTAGCCAGTATTCCAGATCAGGAATAGACAGGTGAAAAAGCAGCGTCTCATAGAGGAAATGTCCTACAGGAGAGAGTCGGGTCACGCACAGGTGCATGTGCACGCACACAAACATTAGAGCAGGAAAGTGCCAGACAGCTTATTTTTAACAGGTCAAGAGCAAATGAATGGCTACTGTACATTGGGTGCTATCCTTTTTAAGAGTGACATTTATGCTGATATCTGAATGACAAAAAGAATCAGGGGAGGAAGAGTACCTCCTACGCAGAGGAAATGGGTAGGGCTAAAACCCTAAGAAGTAGGCTTGGCAGTGCTTCCCAAGCAAAGACCATTTTACTCCCCAGGGACATTTGGCCAGGTCTAGAGATATGTTCGGTTATATATATGGAGTGGGGGGTAGGTGCTGTTACAGAAATGTAGTGGGTAGAAGCCACAGATACTGTCAAATGTCCCACAACACATAGGAAAGCTACCACGACAAAGAAGTGTACAGCCCGAAATGTCAGTGGTGCTGAAGCTGAAAATTCCTGTGTTAGAAGAACAACAAAACGGTCACTGTGACCAAAGTCTATGGGACAGGGGTATAAGAGATGGAGTCAGAGTGGTAGGTGGGGGCGGGATTACGCAAGGCCTCATAATTTGGAGTGAGGAGTCCGAATTGTATTCTCAGTTTAATGGGAAGCCCCTGGAACATTTTCATCATACAAACTACGTGTTCTGATTCACATTTTATAAAGATCTCAATACAAATCTATCTTTTTTGCTGCCTTCCTTTTTCTCATCTTTCCCTGTGTTCTTCCCTTTCCCGCTCTGTTTAACTTGGGTCTTCCTTTGTGTCAAGCTCTGAGTGGGATACTAAGTGACACTCTGTTATATGTCTTCTGAATTGGGCATCTGAACTGCATTCAAACGAATAATGTCACTAAAATGACATTATTTTCACTCCTTTTCCAGGACAAATATTCAATGTTGTCCACTTGCATTTTGTCGCATTACAGTTTTTTGTTTAATTCAAGTATTACCGCTTTCTTTTCCCCTGTTACATCACATCGTCCTTATTTTGCCTGTCACAATCTTGGCCTCCTTGTCTGTATTTGCTTCGGTCTTGGTTCCACAAAATAAATGTGAAAATATCCTCCAACCCAACTGTGAAAAACTATGCAATTTCAGGAACTTTTCTTGGTCATTAGCCCTTCAAAACTGTAAACTCTTTAATGAGTAAGTCTTAGCTGCTGTTTCTCCCTCCTCTGACTTATCCATTGTCTACAGCTGCCTGCAGTCATATAGTGCATTCTGTAGTCCTGCCGAGTGTTCACAGTACTGCCAGGGGATGATCTCAGGGGCTTTGCTTGGACTACAGGGTTGTCAGGGAAGGTCTGTGCTTCTCCTCCTGAAGAGGAGGAAACTGCTTCATTGAATCGTTGTGAAGCAATGCCCAGAGAGCTAGGATGTCAATCGGGGTGCAAACTTTAAGTTCAGTGTTCTTTGCCCCGTGCCTCTTACACACCATCACTTTGAATATGAGTCTCAGAAGGATGGGGCCCTGCTTGAGTTATTCAGTCAGGAAAGAATCTAGTGTAGCCTCCCATGAACAGCGGTACCTGGATTTGCCAGCGAAGAAGGAAGATGATGTGTATCTCTTTCCCTGTTACACCTCATTTCATCCCTCCTCTATGTACAGACATTCATAAGACCAGAAGGGGATTAAGAAGTTGGTAGGAGTATTTAGAGGAGAAGATCCTCAATTAGGATGAGGTCCAGGAAAAGCAACAAAGCTCAGACTGGGGCTCAGCCAGGACTGAGGTCTAGGCTGGGACCGTCCTGGGGATGGAGAAGGGAGAGGAGAAGGAATGCAAGGTTACAACACCTGTGGCAGCTCCCCTAAACAAGGGCTTGTGTGGGCACATCCTTCACAGTTGAACCTACTGTTGCTGGATGGTAAAGAAGCTAAAACTCAGTTGAATCAGACATACAGGGTCTGCTAGTACTCAACTAAAACTAGAGACTGAAGTTAATCAGGCAGCGTGCCTACCTCATGCTTGGTTTTTGTTTGCTTTTTTTTTTTTTACCTCTTTGTTACTGGATTCCCTTCATGTAAGTTATTTTTATGCATTTTGCAAAAAAAAAAAAAAAAAAACCCTGAAGTTAAAATGCCTTTTAGTAATTTAAAAAATGAGCCAAATATCTTTTCTTAAAGAACAGACCAAAATAATTTCTTGTGTATGTTTCAATCTGCAAATGTAATGAAAATGTCAAATCTTTCATGAGAAGCTTGAAAGATAAAATAAGAAACAATACTGAAGACACGTGGGGGAGACCAGAGGTCTAACTCAACCACCAAGGGCTCTTTAGAATTAA
>PVKM010006289.1:0-22389 GCA_004027735.1 Carollia perspicillata
AGCCCCAGATAAGAATGGAGCACAGCTGACACTGACTGCAGCCTTGTGAGACCCTGAGCAGAGGACCCAGCTAAGCTACGCCTGGATTCCTGTCCCAGGCTGCTAAGTTTGGTCATCTGTTACACAGCCAAAGAAAACCACCACACCCACCCCGTTCTCTTCCCTATAAGGCTGACCTGTGTGCGGCTCCCGAGCCCTCTGGCTACCAAGTGGGTTCGGCCAGCAGGAGCTCTGACAGGAAACCGGAGGGGGCCAGGAGGGAGAGGTCAGAGCTCCCTCCCCCTGAGACTGCCTGGGGTTGCCTGTGCCACCCGATGAAGTCACTGTGGAAGGTCACTCTGGAGACGGGCACTACACAACCCTTTGCTTCTAGGTTCTTGAGTGTGTCACAATTTAGAGCGTCTGACACTGGCTACCCAGGTACCTGACACCTAGGCCAAGACTCCAAAACATTCTAAAACTGATCAGTCCGCCCTGGCCGGTGTGGCTCAGTTGGCTGGAGCGGCCGTCGTCCTGACTGAGGGGGTGCGTGGAGAGGCAACCCATCGATGCTCCTCTCACATCGATGTTTCTCCCTCCCCCTTCCTTCTCTCTAAAAGCCATGAGAAAACGTCCTTGGGTGAGGACAAAAATAAATACATACATAAATAAAAGCTGATCAATCCATCAATTTACACATTAAAGAAATTACTATCCTCTTGGTTCACAAATGTGGGTGAATTACTCACACTGGAATTTGTTCTCCCCATTATGAGAGAAGTGTAACTATCCCCTCTTACAGAAACAGGAAAACCAGGAGTTTCCGGACCCCTCTACGTGGCCATGCTTTCTTGCTGGACATGAGGCTGCCTCTAAAGCTGTCCTCTTCCGGCACACGTCTTTATGCATATTGCTCCCCTCCCCCACCAAATAATCCACATTTAGGAGCCTCATGATAACAGATTTTGAAAGCTAGTTTACGAACACTTAGGGAAGGAGGTGTTATCACTAGGATCCAGCTCTGTGTGTGTTTGTGATGACACCCAGCTAGGGTGTGTTTGTGATGACATCATATGTGACAAACTTCATCCCCCTTTTTGAGTGGGCTCACCAAACTGGCGGGTCCGGCCAGCGAGGTCAGGGTGGGACAGTGTTTCTGATACTGACCTGCCTTTCCGCCCTTAGGGCTCACTGTACCCGCAGCGTTACCAGCCCTGTGCTGGGACCGCCAGACGGCCCCCACTCTCCAGACATGTTCCCCTCAGTCTGGAAGGCTGTTCTAGCCCAGCCTTACCTTCCCACGTCCTCTCATCAAAGCACTTCTAATTACCATATGTTTAAGTGAAAATATGCCCTTTTCCACTCCATGTTTTCCCGAAGCTGTTTTATCTCTAACACGGTACTTCATGTGGTCTCCCTTACATTCTAAGCAGGGCTCTCTCCCGTTATACTGGGGACTCTCGCCATACTTCTTCCTCCGTAGTCCCCCAGAGTGACAAACACCGAACACACAGCGCAATGCTGGGCACTTGGTCGGCGCTCAACAGCTAGCGATCGAGTGACTACAGGTGACATGTCCATCCTGAGGCTCACTAAATGTTTATTAACCGGACTAAATCTGAGAACAGAGGCAGAGTTCTACAAGACCTAGAATGACGGATGGGAGGTGAGGAGGGAAACAGCATCCCAAGGTCATGGGCTAAAGGCCTTGGGCAGAGCGGTGAGCTCACCAGCGGTGTGAGAACTGTGAAGTGAGGAAGGCAGACACCAGAGATTCTTGGTCCTGGGCTCCGTGCACACTTTGGAGGTCCCAGGGTGGACTTAGGGCGGAAATCGCTTAAAATCAGAGAGGAGTCTAGCAGCAATGGCAAGGATAGAGGCAACAGAGGTCACCAGAACTAACACAAGCCCCAGCTCCGCCACTCTCCAGCTGACTCCTGGGCAAGTGAGGTAACTCCCATGTGCACCGGCTGCCCCACCTGTTAAACTGGGAAGAGAACGCTTACTTCGCAGGGTGACTGGGAGGCTTTTAACGGCATGGCACAGTGCCCAGCACCCAGCAAGCACCCACACATGGAAGCTAGTGTTCACCTTCCGTTTGTTTCATTGGAGATCACTAGAAACACTTCCTGCTCGTCGATGCTCTCTGAAAACATCAGCAGAGGCCTCCAGCTTCCCTGCTTCCGGACTCCGGAGCGTCATCAGCACATCCCTCCAGAGCTGCCCGGTTCTTTCGGCTCTGCCCAAGTTCCTGACCTTGGATTCCTCCCAGAACCCTCAAACCAGACCTGAGACTCTCCCTGACTGTAGCCAGATTTTGAGCGACTGCCATTACAGCAGAGTTCGGCAAACAATTACTAAATATTTGCAAAGATGATGTTTTTATTTTGAACAATTCGCAATTACTGATACTTCATTAGCAGCTTTGAAATGGTGTTTGGTAACTGCAAAAGTACTATATACTAGGTGTAAAACTTTGTAAAATTCTTTTGAAGTATGTTTATATGGTAATATTCTGACATAGCTAAGATTCTCTTTTGACTTTCAGTTATATTAATTTTGTATAGTCTTGAAAAAAGAAAGAATGGGGCAATAAAGGAGTTGGGGGCTGGGGAAAAACATGAAGCGATTAAAAAGTACAAATTGGCAGTTAGAAAACTGTCACAGAAATGTAACGCTCAGCATAGGGAATACAGCCAATAATATTGTAATACCTGTGTATGGTGCCAGGTGGGTACCAGAAATATTAGGGATCACTTTATAAGTTATATAAATGTCTTACCACTATGCTGTACACCTGAAACTAATATAATATTGAATGTCAAGTATAATAGAAAAAAATTATTTTAATTAAAAACAAGAAAGGAAGGGAGGGAGGGAGGAAGGAAGACAGGCCGGCCCTGGCTGGTGTGGCTCAGTGGTTGGGTGCCAGCCTGGGAATCAAAGGGTCGCTGGTTCGATTCCCAGTCCAGGGCACATGCCTGGGTTTCGGGCAAGGTCCCCAGTAGGGGGTGCTCGAGAGGCAACCACATATTGATGTTTCTTTCCCTCTTTCTCTCCCTCCCCCTCTCTAAAATATAAAATAAATAAAGTCTTTAAAAAAAAAGAAAGAAGGAAGGAAGGAAGGAAAGGGAGGGAGGAAGAGAGGAAGAAACCCATCAGCTGAGACTCTGCATGCTCACGCTAAGCTGGGAGCCCAGTGAGGCCAGAGTGCAGGGCAGTCACCTTTGAGTTCTAACTGTGAATAGTAGATGCTCCTTCCACTACATGGCATCCAACCAGATTCAGGGAGTGCACTTGCCTCACTCAAGTAGATGTTTCCTGAGATCCCTTTCTGGGAGCCAAGGACCACATTCCCACAGCATTCCTCAGGTTTAAAAATAGAAAGTCCCAAGACTGATATAGCTGAGAATCCAGCCAAACAAACTCACCTGGCTCCCAACACTTACGTGGCTTAACTCTGTCCCAGTGAGCAAAGCGCTTCCCAGACTGAGACACTAAATCGAACAAAAGCACGAAGCCGGGAGCAGCAGAACATTTCTCTGCAGGGCGGTGAAAACCCACAGTTGGCTCTCCCCTAGTGGAGACCTACTGTACCTTCTTCCCTCTATTCCCAACCACCACCACACAACTGAGAGGTCAGCCAGTCCCCTGGGCCATTCCAAGCCAGAATAGTGCTCTCTAGGAATTCTGGGCCAACGGAGAGCCTGGTGCCTGAGTTTCTTGGCATCATTATGACAGCTGCAACTCTTGGCTTTGGCTTAAAGCAACATCTATACAAAGACCTTTTTAAAAATAAAAAAGACAGGCTAGGCCAATGGCAGCAAGATCAGAGTCTGACCTGAGAAGCGAGGTGCCATCTGTACACAGGTGTACACCTTGGGGGCTTCCTGCATACCCAGGAGCAAGAGATTCTTCCCACGGGCCTCCTGTCTACCCACTATCATCCGGGACTCGAGGAAGCCAAATGCCCCGGAAGATTAAGACATCTGAGTGATGGTAATGAGAAGAAACAAATCTTTTAAGCGTCTCAGTTCCCCAAAGACCGTACTTTTGTGTGTTCTGTACATAAGCACATCATGTCACAGCCGAGCAAGTACTAAATGGTAATAATATTCCCACTGCTGTCCAAAAAGATAATCAGGCTGAGACAGTCAATGACAAGCGAGATAAGACAGTATTAAAAAGCAGTGAGGCTTCCTTTCAGTCACTATCGAAGTCAGATTCAAATATTTTAATGGCATTTCCTTTGAGACACTTTCGCTGCTGTTTCCTTTTTAGGGAAATAAAACCATCACCCAGTTCCGTTCCCTTGCTTTTGCACCAGTGCTGAGGTCCCACACTGCTGCAAAAGTTTCCTAAAGCTCCACTCCTGCCTGCCATCGCCCTCTCTCCCCTTTGCCGCCCCCCTCCATCAGCAGGCGGCTTGTTAAATGTCACCTTCTTTCCACTGCCTTCAACCTCTCCAGCCTCATCTCGCTCCGCTCTTCTCCTCTCTGACAAGCCCCAAACTTACCAGCCTTCTTTCTGTTCCTTGGACCCTTCCTACCTCAGGGACTTTGTACTGGCTACTTTCACCAACTACAGTCTTCATGTGGTTGAGTGCCCAGAGCAATGTACAGCTTCGCTGTACAGGTAACAGGGTTAGGAATACATTTTTTTAACCCTTCTCTAATTTCCAACATTTTTGGTACAAAGCAAACTTATAACTGAAAAGTGACAACAATGATGGATAGAACAGGAAAAGTAGAGGCCAGGAAAGTTTTGGATTTTTGGAAAATCCTCTTGATCTCATTCAATGGAGAGAGAGAGTCTGAACCTGGCTGGGACCTCCAGGAGCCTGGCGTGCTCACTCGTCACCTGAGGCAAGGTCAGGCTCGCTGGGGTCTGCAGGTGGCAAGTCTGCACCCAGTCTTCCCACAGCCTGCCCTGGAGAGCTGATCAACCATGAACCTTGGGGATGAGGCTGTGGGCCCCAGGGCCAGGTGTGGACTTCATCGAAGACACCATTGTTGGGGGAAAGAAGGCAGAGAACTCCTGAGCCAGCCCCAGTTAAAGCCAACAGAGGCAGGAATTCAGATGTGGGCCTAGCCCCTACTCAGGGAACTAACTCACTTCATGGCTTGAAAAGTGACCAAAAGGACAATATGCCAGAAGACTTAATTACTTCCACTGTCTGAACTCATACTGTGAAAAAAGGAAGTATATGTGGTCAGGGTGGAGAGGGTGTTGGGGGAGAGAAACAAAAACAAAGACACATCACTGAAGAATAGATACAGACAGCAGATAAGCATATGAAAAGATGTTCAACATCTCATGTCACTAGGAAACTGCAAATTAATGCAACAGTAAGATACCACTCCACCCCTATTAGAATGGCTAAAACCCCCAAACTGACAACGCTGGTGAAGACACAGAACGAGAAGAACTCATTCATTGCCGGTAGGAATCCAAAAGGTACAGCCAGCCACTCTGGAAGACAGTCGGGCAGTTTCTCACAAAGCTAAACAAAATCTTATCACATGATCCAGCAATTTAGCCCCAATGAGTTGAAAACTCATGTCCACACAGAAACCTAGATATGAATGTATTTTATAACAGCTTTATTCAAAACTGCCAAAAACTGGAACCAACCAAGATATCCCTCAGTAAGTGAATGGTTAAACTATAGTATATAATACAATGGAATCTTATGCAGTGATGAAATGAGATATCAAGCCCCCAAAAGACACAGAGAAACCTTTAATGCATATTGCTTAATGAAAGAAGTCAGCCTGAAAAGGCTACTTACTGTATGATTCCAACTACGTGATATTTTGGAAAAGGCAACACTAAAGGGACAATAAAACAATCGGTGGCTGCCAGGGGTTTGGGAGGAAGGGATGAACGGGCAAAGCACAGGGCATTTTTAGGGCAATGAAACTCTTCTGTGTGACACCGTGATGGTGGGTACAGAACACGCATCTGTCAAAACCCATAAAACTGCACAACACAAAAAGTGAACCCTAATGTTAGGGACGCTAGTTAATAGAAATGTAACAGTACTGGCCATCAATTGTAACAAATGTACCACGCTAAAGCAAGATATTAACTATAAGGGAAACTATAAGCAGAGAAGAGAAAGGGTATATGGGAACACTTTATATTACCTGTTCAATTTTCAGTAAATGTAAAACTGCTCTAAAAATAAAGTCTACTAATTTTAAAAACCATTACAGAAACTTTTCTAAAAATTGATATGAAAATCTACACAGACAGAAAAAATATCCTCTGCAGGGTGACAAGACATCTTTTTATCAGCACAAAAGTCCTTCAGAGATCGGCATTGCGGACTCCTCCGCCAGTGCTCTGGGCATGGGCGGCCCTCATCTCCGCCCCCCTCCCCAGAGGGAGGGTCAGATACCCGGCTCATCCTGGTCCAGACTTGCTCCTGGGGCCTCACACGAAGCACACTGACCATGCAAGAAGCACGACCAAGTGAACTTGTCATCCAGGCAGGAAGCACCACCTTTGTTCTTTAAGAGCTGCAGACTTTCCTGGCCTTGACTAGAGAGATCACACAGGATTCCGTCCCCTACTCTCCAGTTCTACCCCCTTGCCATTACCTAGCAGGATTCTTTCTTCTCTACAAAGTTGCTTCAACTCCAGCTCACATTTCCCCTACAGAGCACTTCCTGCTTAACTATTCACACTCCATTAATCCAAGACACCTTTGAATTCAGTTGCATGATTGTAACAGGGTTCCCAGCTCCAGCCCACTCTGCAGACAGGTGGAGGAAGGGAAGGGTGAGGACTGCTGCAGCATTTACGCAGCCCGGCGCCAGCACCAGCATGCACCAACTAGGCACATACACTCCTGACACCTCTGTGCCTCAGTTCCCTTGTAAAATAAGACTGGTGATCCCCACGCCATAGAGCTGTTGTGATGATTAAATGAGTTTATATAAAAGCACTTAGAATAGTGCTTGCACACGGTAAGAGCTGTAAGTGTTTGCAATTATTATTACATTTTTTAAAGTCTCTTGCAGCAATGAGGGTCACAGGGTAAGAGGAGACAGCTTCCAAGCCACAGAAGTCAGCTAAAGCCAAAAGCTGCTCCCGGCCCTGATCCTCACTGCCTTCTTTCCCAGGGACTCTGCCATTTCTTACCACGCAGATGTTGGGTTTTTTAAAGTCAGGAGTCAAGTATGACTTCTCATTGTCCCCTAACCCCAATCTTCTCCAATGTTCTGCCTGTATTGGGGCCTTGACATGGCTTTGCTGGTGGGGTGGGGGAAGCGTGCTGCAGAGCCCTGAGCTCTGCGTGGGAACGCTCGGCAGGCAGGTCGGCGAGCTGTAAAGGTGTGTGCAGGGGCGAAAAGACCATTCCACAGGGCTCAGGTTGGAGGACGAGATCACTCCACATGCATCTTAAGACCAGACATCAGAACTGAGGTACTGAAACAAAAACGCAGCTCAGTGGGATACCGCAGAGGCAGGACAGTGGAATGAGTGTAGGAGTCAAAGGCCAAAGTCCAGAGCCGGGACCTCTGAGCCAGAATGCTAGGCAAAGGAGCTGCCGGCAAACCCAGACCTGGAACACAGCAGGTGTGAGACCAGCATTCAATGTGGAAAAAGCCACGGTGTGAAAGACGGGAGTCTAGAGGGATGGGCTGAACAGGGAAGAATCCTAGGTCTGAGGGAGCTGATCACATCACACCCATAAAGCTTCCAGTTTCTGCCTCTCTGTGCAGGAAGATAAGGAAATCTCCCAGTGCTGACCAGCCCGGGGTGCTGACCTGACGGTCACTGCCCAACAGTCAGGCCTCTCTGACTTCTAAAAGATAACTGACTTATAGCATTACATTAGTTTTAGGAGCACAACACAGTCCTTCAACACTTACATACCTTACAAAGCAGTCACCAAACTAAGCCTACCAATCATCTCCTCTTGGGACTTTTTAAAGTGAGTTTGACCGGACCAGCTCAAGGAACCTCTTCCCAACTGTCCCCTTACTGCTGAGGGGCTCTCGGTTGAACAATTTGGAATCCCTACCCCACGGTGGAAGAGCTAATCCATGACACAAACGAAACGCTTTATAAAGGGTGGAACCACACACGCACACAGACCTGCGGGAGTTCCACAACGCCTTAGGTGTCCCTGTGGCTACAAAAGGAAAGGAATGCTCACCATTTCAAAATTCAGAACTCTGGGGCCTGACACCTGACCGGGAGTGGTGGCTTCACCTTTAGGAAGAACCCTAGCCCTGCTGCTGGTCCCTACTCCCACCCTGGGCCGAAATCAGGGGTTCCCCGTTCTTTCCAGGTAGCCCCAACCCCCGTCCCTCAGCAGAGAGCAGCCACCCCATCACCCCAGCAGGCATCTGGAAACTAAACACCTCTGAGACAAAAAGCGGTGGGCTGCAGCTTCAGGGAGACCTGCCCCGCAGTGAGCCCACACAGCACTTCCTTGGCCTGCCGTGCCCAGCGGGGTGGGGTGGGGTGGGGTGGGGTGGGGACCTGCTATCTTGGTGCATGGCTTACAGAGGCATTCCAGTTGTTAGTCCCGAGAGAGCTTTGGGATGAAAGCAAACCACCCAACTGGAGGGAGACCCTCCACCGCTCCTGGGGCAGGTGCTGCAGTGAGGATTTCCACTGGAAACCCCAGGGGCTGAAATGGCACAGAAAGTTCCTGCTAACTAAGCTTTGAAGAGGGAAAATTAGCATTTCCCATCTGTAGGGGACCAAGACCACACAAAACAACGAGTGGAAAAGTTAATCTGTATCCAGTGTTTTAATAAATAACTCATTCAGTGCAGAGCCCGGCTGAGAGGGACCTGAAGGGAAAAGGAGGCTCTCTACCAACGCGGTAGAGGCAGCCCAGAAACCCAGTCACCAGCAGTTCCAGATCCCCCACAGGGAATAAGAACGACTCCAGACTCCATGGATGTACCTGCAGAAAAGCCAGCATTTGTGGGGGAGAGCCCACATCGCCATGACAGTAGAGGTGGTGTGGGCTGTGCACTGCGGAGCTGCCAGCTTTTGGGCCAACACCACACAGAAGCGGTCTTTGGAACCAGCCCGAGGTGGACAGCAGGTGACCTGCCCAGTGAAGTCTGCCTCAGGGAAGTCTGCCTGAGATCACACTCTACACCTGGCCAGCCCTTGCGCCATGGTTAGGCAACCTCCCCACCCCCTGGTAGCTTGGGCCCGGGCAGCCCAGAATCCTCACAGAGGGCCACCTCTTGCACAGCCCCACAAATCTCTCCATTCCAGCCCACAGCTGCCTGGCCACAAAGGACAGAGCCAGCCAGAGCTGCAGGCTTCCGACAGGCACTTGGCAGCCAAGTCTCAGCTGCCGCACACCTCCCGAGCCCAGGCAAGACCAACAGGACAGTCTCTGCTGCTGACGTGTTGGGAGCAGCCTTAGGGTCCCGAGAACAGCACTGCATTCTCCCCTGCGGCTGCCCCCGAGCTGAAACTTGTTCCATCTCTCTGACTTCAGAAACAGCCCCTTAAGAACCTTTTAATCCAAACAAGTGCTATCTTGTCCCGTTTCCTTTCGTGAACGTAAAGAGGGAAAAAATGTGGATGGCACTGGCCATCCCAGGGCTCATCCAGTCGGTTTACTCTTCACCCTTTTCAGGGCGACCAGGACCCCTCCTTTGGGCCCCTCCTGCGCCCAAAGCAAGCCTGCCAGGAGCCAGAAAGAAATGCAGGAAACTCTTGGGCTTCTGCTGGCCCTGTCCTCAAGAAGCTGTGAGGAGAAGATCTGAACGGGAGGAGGTACCCAGCAGACATTTAATAAACGCTGTTGACTAATTAAAACGGGGAGGCGATACAGCACAGTGGCTAAGAATGCAGGCTGTGGGGTGGCCGGACCTGGCTTCTAATTTACCACCTCCTGTGCAGGAGTTCTCCAAGTGTAAGTTTCTGTGTCTACAGCAAGAGATAGTAAGAATTCTTTAGGTCATCAAATTACTGTGAGGATAACATAAAATGACAATTTTATATTAAGAACGTAGCACTAACATGGAATATAGTAAAAGCTAAAAAAGGCTGCTTATGTTGTCATCTTAAAGACAAAGCCCCATCGTGACCGAGTCTCCCCAGTCGTGACCGGGAGCATGGAATGGCGGGCATGTGAGGGGGTCCTGCTACTCTCATGAACTTGCTCTACGGCCCCTGGCAGCCTGCTGGACTTTCCTCAACTGTATGATTACGGGAGATGGGCCAGACCAGCATTTCCTATTTATCTGTGATAACAGATAATTCTGGATCATACTTTTGAAAAGAGTTCCCTTTCCAATTTTCTTTCAGTTTTTCTAATGTCTGGGGGCAGGTTCTATCTGGCATTAGCATGTCTTTTTAACACCTCTCTCATACTTCTTGCTAATCTCTTGAACAAAGAGAAAGGTGGTCTCAGGCCTAGAATTTGTGACAGGCCACAGTACGAAACCAGAATTTAATAACATTGCTTTGTTATCACCATATCTATTTCCATAATTACCTAAATTAGAATTTAATAACATTGCTTTGTTATTACCGTGTTTATTTCCATAATTACCTTTAAACTATAGCAAGTGACACTGGTTTCCACGTATGACAGTGATTTAACTTTGAAAAATTTTATATCAGTTTTTAAAAGGAGGGTTCATTTAAAGAGAACATACAGTAGAAAATCACGTCTGTGGGCAGCACTGGAAGTTTCAGGAACCCTGGACTGGAAGCTCTGCAGGGCCTCTCCCGGTCCCGAGAGTGAAATGCTGGTGTGCCACAATGTCAGGCCAGGTCTCACCCCAGCCCCTGCCCACCAGATCCCGCTCAAACCTCACCTCCTCCCGGGAGCTTTTCAGATCCAGCAGCCTCACCAACAGTCCCTGGCTCCACTCTGCTACCAGGGTGTGTTCCACACCCACGGAGGGAGGCACCGATTACTCAGCTCTTAAGTGTACTTCCCCTCAGGAACATGAGCTTGAGACAGAAATTATGTCTTGGCATTTTATTCCCAACATGCCTAGTGTGATGTTCTGTGTCTAGACCAAAACAGGTGCTTGATGAACATACCCTGAATAAATGAACCAGTGCTCCTGTCCTTTCTTCACTGAATGAAAAGACACAGGACAAGTGGAAGAACACACTGCCGGAAATTCACTTGCTACAATTCCCAGTTAACACCTCTTAGCATTTACGCTGGAAGGTATAACACTCACCTTTCTGACCTCAGCTTCGAGCACTAAATTAAATAAGAATCATGCACCTGTTTCAAAGAGGCCCTGCCACATGAAATGTTTGGAAAAGCAAAATTTTCTTCAAGAAACTTAGCAGGATTGAGAAGAGACCAGTCACACCAGTATAGGGCCAATTATGAAGGTACTTGTAACTTCTGCAATATACCCAAGAACTGGGCAAATTTCTAAGAACATTCCACCATGGGCAAATTTCTAAGAACATTCCACCATGTCCTTCCAGTGAAAGGTTATATAATACCAGAAAGCACTAGGTTTGAGTGGTGAGGTGAAAGCCCAACAAAGGTCTCATCATTGTCACAAATGACATGAATATCAAAGCGCTTTAGAAATACAGAAATGACACGTATGTACAAGGGTGCTGTTGAACTAGGAAAACAGTAAGGAAGACCCTTCGAGTTGAGGTCGCCCCTTCTGAAATATGAAGCTTTCTCAATTATGTTCTTCTTCACATCACTTTGGGCCTTGAATCCCTACCTGATAAGCAGGGAGACTACAAGAATATTTAAGCCACATAGGACATAGTATTCTTTTAACTACTATAAATCTGTCAACTAGCTGCCCTAAATACCCCTGCAGGTTCTCATTAGGAGTATACATTTAAATCCAGCCCAGTCCCTTTACTCCCTGCATCTGTCTGCGATCCCATCTCCATTGTTGATGCTGTAAGGCAGGGTCCCTGTTCAGCAGGATTAACTCCCTGTTCCCAGAGCCTGCTGCTCACACTGCAATGGAGCCATTCAGAAGGCCGCAGAGGCAGGCCCAGGCACTGCTCCTGACTCTCAGTCAGTGAGGAGAGGAGGCCCGGGACTCTGAGCCTCACGAGAGAAAAGAGGAAGTGGGGTTGCACACAGGACCGGAGAGGGGGCACAGCCCAGTGGTTAACGGCTCGGATTTTGGACTCAGAAAGCTCAATTCAATCATAACTTTTACAGCCTAGATGTGTGACTTTAGCCAATTCATTTAACCTCTCAAGGGATTCAGTTTATACAGGAAATGGAGATAACAGAAGAACCTGATAAAACTGTAAAGCATTTGACATGATATGAAAGACAGTAAGAAGTAAAACAAAAAAGAAAAAAGAAAAGACTATTATCATCTTCTTCATCATCATGCCATCATCATCATCGTCACCTCCACAGTCAGCCTCTTAGGCTGAGACAGGGCAGGACGAGCTTTGCTATTTTGTCAACCTACACGCACTAAGCAGTCACCACCAAGATACGGAAAAGATGGTATAAGAGGTAAAAAAAAAAAAAGTAAAGAAAGCAAAAACAGAGGATATGATAACGGAAATACAATCAGCTCTTAATTAATCATATTAATGAGGGGCAGGGAAGACGACATTTAAAGAGCCCCTCCTCAAAAGAGTATAGATCAAAATAAAATTTGTTTTTTAAAATTACAGATAGTGGCTTATTAGAGCTACTATATGATCGCTTTTAAGAGGAAACAGAGCACAGTCATAGGCGGATGGACTCCAAAGCCAGACCGCCTATGTTAGAATCCTGGTTCCATCACTGCCACGCTGCGTGTCCTTAAGCAAGTTATAAAATCTTTTTGTGTCTCAGTTGCCTCATCTGTAAAGTGGAGCAAATATTAGTACCCACGCAGCATTATACAGTTGTGGCGAAAATAAAATTAGTTAATAGATATACATATAAAGTGATTAGAAGAATGCCTGGCTCATAATCGATGCTCAATAAATGTTAGCTTTTATTATGATTGCTGTTGCTATTGTTTTAACTGATTTACTACTAAGTTAATTATGTTTACTTTTTAATTTGTTGATTTGAGAGAGAGAGAGAGAGAAAGAAACATCAAATTGATCATTTTGTTGATCCACTTATTGACGCATTCATTGGTTGCTTCTTGTACGTTGTATGTGCCCTGATTAGGGATCAAACCCGCATTCTTGGCGTATTGGAATAATACTTTAACCCAGTGGTCCCCAACATTTTTAGCACCAGGGACCGGTTTCCTAGAAGACAGAACAGGGGCAGGGGTAGACAGGAGGTGGGGCTCAAGTGAGCTTGGCTCATAGCTAGTTCCTACTGTCCATCCCATGGCCCAACCTGGGGCTGGGGACCCCTACTCTAACCACCTGAGCTACCCGGCCAGGGCCTAGGTTGATTATGTTTATCTCAATATTAAAATGTGTCCAAATTTGATGATTATAGAGAGAAATAGGGGAGGCAAGCAGAATTTAGCAGTATACAGGGCAGCAAATGAAAGGAAGACCAGGATAAAAATGTACTGTGGCTAATCTCAGCACAGATAACTGCAGGTTATGAGAAAGTAGGTAAGATGGACAGAGGGATAGAGATGGATATAGGGATGGACATATTCATGATAAAACAAGTAGAATGAAATGTTAATAGTGGAATCTAGGTAGTGTGTATATGACTGTTCATTACAAAATTCTTCCAACTTTGCTTTATGTATACAATTTTTCATAATAAGCTAGCAGGGGGAAAAAAGAAAGAAAATGAAAAGCATCCACACAAGTTCTAGGTCATAGCTATGCTGCCTGTCCTCTGAGCTCAAACACCAAAGCGAACTTGGAAAAATCTGGCAGTTTTGGAACTCTTGCGCGTCGTCGACACTTTCCTGCACCAGATAAGCTGAGCTCAGGTGCTGATCTGGACCACGCTGGCACATTCCACCTGAGAAGTGCCAACCCTACAAGACTAAGACATCACTGCTGCACAGGAAAAATCTCAGAAAAAAAGGCTCAGGCAAGGGAAGAGGGCTGGCGGGGGCAAACGGCACACACTCACTCATGGACTCTGTTGTCACCATAGAGATCGCTCAGGCCGAAGCTGATGTAGTGCCAGTGCTCAGGGATGTTGGCAGAAGGGCTCCCCACGTTCCTGTACATGCTAACATAGTCCAAGGGGTCTGGGCCGCCCAACCTGCAAAAGACAAAGCGTGGGGGTGTCAGTATGAGCCTGAATGCAGACAGTGTGAAGCTAAAGGGCTCTGCCTTGCAAACCTAAAGGGCCCCAAACTGGAGGAACCTAGGGTGAAAGATTAAATAAAGGGGAGGCCACACTTCTCTGGGATAAAATCAAGGGCTGGTTGGCTGGAAGCTGCCCATTCCCACAAGCACAATAGACTCCATTCTCCCATCCCCAACAGGTGGGACTTTTTTTTAGAAATAAAACAGGCTGACAGTTGCCCCTTTTGCTTCCTCCTGTTTCAAATTCCAATCCCAAGTGGGGTTGGCAGGGATTATCTCTCTTCCATGGTGCCTGTAAACATTTCATGCTTCCAGGCAAGAGGTGCATCAGTCAATCCAACTGGCCTCTGTTGAAAGACCATCCTGAGCATCCCCAATGGGCACTATTGCTGGAAGCAGAGGCTCCGCTCCACTCCTGCCTCTTAGATAGCTAATTCCTGAAAGATTATATTGTGCCCGATGTTAATTACAGTTTGTAATAAACAAACCCAAAGCCTCCAGACCTAGGCCCACACCCCACAGACGAAAGCTGGTCTTTCTATCAGGCGAGTGACAAAGGCCAAATTTAGGCTAGCTCGTCTCTGCGCAGATTAAGATACAGAACTGCAGCAGAAGCCGGGCTGAGCTCTGGGAGCTCCTGGAGCTGGAAGATGACCCCAGGAGACTGCCGTCTCAAAGGTAGAGCTGGAACATTAAATTATTTGGGGCCTCTGAGGATCACATTTAACTCCCCTCCCCCCAATCCCAACAGAGAGGCAGTTGAGGAAGAGACTCAGTCATTATCTCACTCTGAGGATTTAATTCAATAAGGGTTCCCTTTAGTAATTAACGCTCTTTTTTAAAAAAATCCTGCTTTTTTCAGAATGGCTAGGGAAACGGGTAGACTTGAGAAACAGACGAAATGGAAACCATCAGGGAAAGGAAGTCTGCATTTAGCCCACAAACACTCTGCATTTGAGCTGCCTCATACATCTGACTGTTTCACAGACTGTGCGGAAAGTTTGCTGCCCCTGGGACACTGATGGAGTGCACTTTGCAATTGGGATCGTACGCTAAAGCAGGACTAACAAGTAAAAGGCATATGTGTGATCCCAGCATGCATGCCAGCACCATGCAATTAAAACACTATTTAAAACCAGTAGGGCTCTGGCCAGGTAGCTCAGTTGGTTAAAGCATCATCTTCCTATGCCAATGTCGATCCCCACCCCAGTCAGGGCACATGTAAGAAGCAACCAGTGAATGCATCAATAAGTGGAACAACAAATCAGTGTTTGTCTCTCTCTCTCTCTCTCTCTCTCTCTCCCCCTTCCTCTTTCTTTCTAAAATGAAATTTAAAAAAAAAAAACAAACCCATAGGTCTGGTTTCATCCTCTTTGCCAGGATATTATTTTGCTTTTGTAAAAACCCTTATTCTCTGTTAGGAAATGCTAAGTTATTTATAGAACTTGTAAGAAAGTTGCTACAAATAGCTTAGAATCTCAACTGAGTGGATTAGGAAAAGGGACAAATCTCCATGTCTTTCCTTAACTCTGGATTTTCCAAAATCATTTCACTAATGATTCCACAACCAGCTGGATTTAGGACAGCTTGTCTGGGGAGGGAGGAAAGAAAAGGGCAGCTACCTCTAAAAGGACCCCGTGATAGCCACAGAGCCCGGGAACAGATGGTTGTGAGTACAGGCTCCATGTCTGCTCCAGGGTCCCGCTGCAAATTCCCAGTCCCCTCCTTCAGCCTCAGTCCACCCAGCAACAAGAGGCAAAATTGCATCCACTGTTCCGTGCTACACTGGCCGCTCCACTGCAGCCCTCTTCCTGGCCAAGTCTCCCAGGAAGTACTGCATCAAGGAGAGAGAGTTCTTTACCTTAAAACTCCAATGGCAGGGGCCAACCAAGAGTCAGACCGAATGAGCCTCACCCTTGAGCACAGAGTTCTGCTTTATTTACTCAGAGACCTGACGGAAAGCAGATGAGTCTCTAGAAAATTTTCATATTTTGCACTTAGATAACGATGTCATCCAAGGACCCAGAGCGTCCCTCAATTTAATTCCTTGAACACTGAACTTCACTCCCCACGGCAGCTGCAGGAGTGGGGTGGACCCAAAGCACAGGCTCTGCCTCTCTGCTTCTGCTCCCCGGTCACTTAAGTCTCGGCTTTCAGCCAGCATGTCCTGGTTGACCAGGGTCCACTAGCCAAAGAGCCGCCCTGTGTCCCCAGAAAAGGAATCCCAAGGTACCTTGTGCCACAGCTAGACCTAGGCAGCCTTGGTCATTCTGCTGCGAGAACTGAACAGGTCTTGTGGAACCCCAAAAGGGAGGGACATGGATGCATTAATTTCAGGATCTTACTCACGCAAAATCCTTTAAATCTCAGGAAGAACCAGTTGCTGGGCTATTCGCTCTTATATTTTTCTGTATCTAGGTAGCATTTCTAGTTCTGTGCCATTGTCTTTATTCATAACTACATGTTAGTCCATCTCTGAAGATAAGTCCTGCCTGGCTTAACAAGCTTGCAGCAGGAGGGGAAAAAAAGAGTTGCCCAAACTAGTCTTAGTCCTTTGCATGTGTTTCAATACCTTTCACGCACAACTCCATCCTCCGTGGCCACTTGGTGACAAAAACAGTTGCCCAAGTCTGTACAGAAATTTCTCCTTACACTCAATTTGAGACCTGAATAAACAGCATGGCAGAGCCAGGCCCACTTTTCTCATGACACAATCCAATAGAGTTCATCACAATACATATTTAAATATAGAGGCGCAATTAGAATGGGGATTAAGTTATCAAGAGCTGCTTTTCACTCAGAAGCTCTCTTCAAAACCTCCTTTCAACCAAAGAACAGCTTGCTTACCAGAGAGGACTGTACCGCTGGCTACACCTCCCTGCTACCAGCCAGAGGCAGGCTGCTCCCCATGGCCTTCCCTAAGGAGCAGGTGGCTGGTCCCCAGGCCCTTCACATGCTCCAATCGACACAGGGAGCTGGTCTCAGTCCTATAGAGCCTAGCTTCTGCCATTTCTGGAGGAGAAAGGCTCAGTCCTAAAGGGAGAGGTAACCAGCAAAGGCATTTGCTCATTTCCCCCTTCAGGCCTACCTGCCCCTTCTGCCACACCCCAAGCAGCTATCTGAACAGTCTTCCAGGACTCAGTGAAGGGGCCATCTAACACAGTGCCTGCAAGAATGTGGTTCCGGACAGATCCAACCAATGTCTCAGTCAACTTTTGGTCCAGAAAGACCACGAAGATAGGCTCTTTTCCACAGTCACCATAACACCAATTTTGCCCAGAAGCTGCAGAAGAGGTTGCAAACAGGAATGGGAAACTAGAGAAGATCATTCCTACCCCAAGGGCAGCCCATCAGTAAACTGGTCCGATCCTTACAGAGCCACTTAAACGTTCTGCTCAGCTTCCCTGATAAACTGTTGTCTAAATTCTGAAGCTTGTGGCCAGGAAGCTCAACATCTCACTGCTTTCTTTCCACCCTATTCAAGTCCCCAGGTCTTCAGCATTTACTGTGGTCCCCTTCCATCCTCAGCCAAACCATGGATCTCCCTGACCGTGCCTCTGTTCTAGTCAATGTCTTACAGCAAAGCAGCTGCAGAGCTAGAGGGAAGCTCTGCATGAAGAGCACTGTGCAGAGTAAGCAGAAAGTTTATCAGGAAAAGTTGTTTCGTGAAACTTGAACACAAAAGCAGTGCACTGATATGATGTCTGAGCTCATTAGGAAAGCATCGGAAGGCAACCTCCTCCTCATCACAAGCAGGACGCTCACAACTTGCTCCCCTCCTAACCTACAGTGAAGCCTGGGTCCCCAGACCCGCCCCTGCCCAGCGCTGTCTTGTGCCCTCGGAGCTCCTCCAGCCGCGCTCCTCCAAAGCCCTCTCAAATGCTCCCCAGGCTCCGCCTCGTCTCCCCCTCCAGCTTCCCCTCGCCCAATAATGACCCCCTACAGGCGCCCCCTCCTTTCACCACGTTTACAGTTCCCTCTCTCCTATCGATCCCCGCTAGGCTCCAACAAACGCCCCCAATTCACTCTACTCTCCTAATCCCAGTTAACCCTTCAACACCTCCCCACCCTCGTTAATCCTTCGCAACTCACAGGCTCCGTTAACCCCTTTGTCCCCATTCCCAACTTGAGCCTTAACTCCTTCCCTCGCAGCAGGAAGCCCTCCTTCCAAGTGCTTTAACCATTCTCCTTCTCTTTCCCCGCAAATTACTTCGCCCTCGGTGCTTAAACTCTTCTCAGCCCGCCGCGTCGGTCTCCCCCCGGCCCAGGGCATACCAGTATTTGACGATAGCTGTAACCTGGAGTGGATTCGGCTGGTCAGGGTAAAGGCGGCGGCACTCTCCGTAGATGGCGTGCAGCCCCGGGGGAAAGAGCGAGGCGAAGGCCGGCGGGGCAGTAGGGCCAGGAGCCGGGGGCGCGGTGGGGCCGGGGGCGCCGCTAGGCCGCAGCTCCGCCATCCCGGCGTGTAGGGCGCTGGGAGGACTCAGGAGGGCGGACGAGCGGGAGAGCACTGACGCGCCAGCGGGCGGACCCCGTAGGTCCGACTACCCAAAGCGATGGGGGCTGCAGCGAGGTCCAGGCTTCGCGCTTGCGCACACCAAACCGTCCGCCCAGGCCTTCGCAGCCGCAGAGCAGGCCAAAGGGTGCCTTGGGGGCCGCAGGGCGCTCAAGGGGGCGGGGCACCGGAGCGCCCTATTCTAGATTCTACTGGCTAGTGTCTGTGTCAGTCCCGGAGATGGCTTGCCTTGGCAATAGATCCCGCCTCCCCTCCCTGTGTTGGAGGCGTCCCAAGGCTCTTGGTCTCCCCCTAGTGTTAGGAGGAACCCAGTTTTAAATAGAGAGGTGGAGGCATCCTTCTAAGGTGCTAGGGTCCCTGGAAAGCACGGACAGTTAGTTGGTAGACAAAGGACTTGTCACTAACTTGCTGACACGGAGGGTTTTTTTTTAACATTACTTTTTATTTTTATTTTTATTTTTATTTATTTATTTATCTTTAGAGGGGAAGGGAAGGAGAGAAGGAGAGAAATACCAATGTATGGTTGCCTCTGGTGGGTCCCCCTCTGGGAACTGGCCCTCAACCCAGGCACGTGCCCTGACTGGGAACTGAACCGTGATTCTTTGGTTCACAGGCCCGCGCTCAATCCACTGAGCTACACCAGCCAGGGTCGGAGGGTTTTTTTTTTACAGATTTTATTTATTTTATTTTTATAGAGAGGGGGAGGAAGAGAGAAAAAGAGGGATCGAAACATCAGTGTGTGACTGCCTCTTGTGCGCCCCCCACTGGGGACCTGGCCTGCAACCCAGGCATGTGCCCTGACTGGGAATTGAACCTGCGACCCTTTGGTTCTCAGGCTAGCATTCAATTCACTGAGTCACACCAGCCAGGGCACACAGAGGTTTCTAACAAGGATTTAAATATAACTGGCAGTGGATTGATTCATTCATCCATGTGGCATTACTTTTAATAGAATATAAATCTGAATATTTCCTATGTCTGTGAATGTTCATTAACTGACACACCGCTAAATTCAGGGGTCATATGTTGAAATACCTATTTTGGAGTTCTTTCAAAAAATTACAAGAATTAGGTAAACTAGGATCAACTTTTTAAAACCGGATAATTATTTAATAAATGTTTATAGTGATGATGATCTCCTCTTTGTTGCATTTTAGGCAGATGTATGCAGGTTTTCCTTGAGGAACACCAGTATTCATTATCTCCTGTGGGCCTTCTCTTCTGTATTACCTTAACTCTCTTAATAGGGAGAATTTTTAATTCCTAAGCACTCGGTTGGGAATTATTTTCCTGTTTACAATAATTTTCCAAAAAGTAATGTCGTCGCCCTGGCTGGTGTAGCTCAGTGGATTGATTGTGGGCCTGCGAACCAAGGGGTCAGGGGTTTGATTCCCAGGCAGGGCACATGCCTGGGTTTTAGGCCCAGTCCCTAGTAGGGGACACATGAGAGGCAAGCACACATTGATGTCACTCTCCCTCTCTTTCTCCCTCCCTTCCTTTCTCTCTAAAAACAAGGAAATAAAATATTTTTTAAAAAAATTAAAAATAAATATCTTTAAGAAATAAAGTAACGTCCACTCAATGATCTTAAACAAATTCCAAGACACAGGGATAGAAGGGAGTCCCGACTACTAGTGCTATCGACTGAAAGGATTCCTGCTACTTGAAGCAGGGAGGAAATAATCTACAGAAAAATGCACTGAGCTCATTTGAAAGCAGTCACATAATCTCTCTTCACCTCTGTGTTCTCACTTGTCAATGTCAATTCTATACCAGTAGTTCCAAATGCCAGTCATCAAATGTTAGTTGGCCTGTTGCAAAATTTACACCTATCAGGGGGGAAAATGCAAAAAGCATAGAAAATGTACTTTTTTCCTAAAAGGCAAGTTTTATGTAATTTAAGTTATTTTCCTTTGTTGTTGTAATACATCATTCCCCGTCTATGTGTGTATTAAAAGTTTTATTAGAGCGCGATGATGATATATGTTTATTAATGTCTTATGGAACCAAGTAAAAACATGGTCACCTTATTCGTCCAGGAGAAGTGATGGGGAGTGGCAGACTGATTTGTAAAGTCCAAACATCCACGAATTACTGGCCAATCCAAAATGAACTACGGAAAATACTTCAACATGCTCTGCGAATCCATAAGGAACTACAGATCAAAGTGTGCATTACAACTGTCAATCTGCGACCCCTTCTATTTATATGGAGACTACAAAACCCAGGATACTGTGCGTCAGAAACGCCCAGCCTCTTAAAACTAGGCGGGGCTCTGAAGCTGTCCGGCCTGCTAATACAGGTGCAAGACCTGCTGGGAGTTGTAGTTTTTCGGGGACGAGGTCAGGCCGCTCCCATACCGTCCTGCACCGGCGGATAGTCTGCGCATGCGTGTCAGTGGCGCTTGCAGCGGACCGGGCCAGCAGTTCCTTCCTCGGAAGGAGAGATTCCTCTGCCATGGAGTCTTACGATGTGATCGCCAACCAGCCTGTTGTGATCGACAACGTGAGTTGCGTCTGTCCTATCTCCAAAGGGTCTTATGCTCTCCTCCCTGAAGGACTCGCTTCCCGGTTTCAGCCTGGGCCGCCCGCTCTTTGTCACTGGCCTGGCCTGTCATACAGGTTCAGCCGCCGCTGTCTCTGTCCTCCTTCCACCCATAGTCCGTAGGCAGGGCGGCCAGTCAGCAACCATGGGATTGAGAGCTTCGGGGTGAATAAAGGGAAGACTTGTAGTCCAAGCCGGGCCCTTTGGCCGGTCGCTTAAGGGGCCTTAACCGCTCAGTGGGCTCGGGGCACCCGCCCTTCCCCAGTTCCCGATAACTCTATTGGTTGTTCTGGCTGTCCATCTTGTCTGGTGGTCCCGCCTCTGAGCCTTGCCGGATGTGGACTGCCCTCTGCAGTGATTGGCTTGCGTCCCGGCAGGTTTTCCGGGTCGCTGTAAGTGTTTCTCCTCTTTAAGGGGTGGTGCAGCAGGGCTCTGGGGATTGGCTTCCAGAACGCTCGGTGGTTGAGCGTGATGGGCTAGGGCCCGCCCGCGGGTGGAGAAGGGCTAAGTTTACTTAGGTTCTGATCTACCCGGGCGGCTTGGCTGTGTATCTGTCTGGGTGGGGTTCGAGAACCTGGTACCAGAAATGGGTACAGGATTTCGTTTATTTCTGTAATTATAAATTATAGCAGTAATAAAGGTTGAGAATAAAGGAGAGTGACAAAGCAAGTAGGGACGCCTAGTTGCTGGTGAAAATAATTACTAACATAATATTTGCCAGACTCTCTAGCGGTTGCAGAGGGGTTTCACGTCCATTTGAGTTGGATCCTTACAAAAACTAGGTGGATGGTTTAAGCAGGAAGTTTGTCGTTTTACAAATGAGGAAACTGAAGCCCAAAAAGGTAAAGCTGAGCCCAAGGTTGCACAGTAGAGGTGCTCTAAATCCAGTGCTTTATCCGTTATTCCTCTTGCTAATACTCCACGAAAATGCATAAATAGTGACAAACGGAAAGACTGTAAGTACTGTTCTTTTGGGGGCCGGAGAGAGAGACAATTGTAAAACAACTGAATTTCTGCCTTCCACTCGAAGGTTTAGTCCCTCTGAGATTGGCTGATACATTTTCTGTGCCCCTTCTAAATCCCTTGAGACAAAACCGCCGATTCCCTCTGTCCTCAACTCTCAGATTTGCTCTGTTGATCCAGCCCTTGGGGCGTTAGGC